>RJWT010031384.1:0-14399 GCA_004365215.1 Cuniculus paca | reverse complement strand
AGTAATGATGCCATATTAGAGGTTCAGCATTGCTCTTTGTTCCTGAAAAATTGGATATTCAGAGGCAGCAATAGATACATTGGTTTTGGTAAGCAGACAATCCATTGCTATCAGACCCATGTATATCTCTTATGTGTATCCTCTATCTCTGCTTCTATGGCTACTGTCTTCATATCCCTATCCCATTAGTTCCTCAACATGAAGACTAAACAACAGTAAACAGCAGTCATTTTGTCTGTTTGGCTGATCAGTGACCTTTCAATAGTGTATACCTTTTGTTTCCCAAAAAATCACTGCTTGTTGACTTTCCTCTGCGTTAATATTCCTTCTTTTACTGTCTGTTACTTCAACTTCACTCAGATCATTGCTTTATTTAGATTCGAAGACTAACTTTAGCAGCAAATTTGCTTCATTGCCTGGAGTCCTTGCCAGAGTTTAAATCCTTTTTCCCAAGAAAGTGCCCACAAGACAATAAACTTATGTTTACACGGTCTCACTTCTGCATCCCCTCAATCAAAACTCCAGTGCCATGTTTATGCCCCTAGTATCTCCCAGTATATGATAGCTAAAATTCCTATTTCTCTTCTCTTACTAGGTTTAGCACATCCTTGGTGAGGTTGTATAGCCCTAGTTATCAGCTTGACAACCCAGGGTGAGGGGCATTCCTGAGGTGGCACCTGCACTGTGGGATAGAGGCCTACATCCCACAGTGCATCCTCCAACATAGCCCTTGCTATGAAGGAAGGAACTATCTCAAGCTTCTGAGGCTTAGGAGAATCTGTAGTGCCAAAACCCTCAAGGACATTCTCCTGGGTATCGCCATACCAAGTAGCAAGGACCGGCCTTAGCTGACTACTTAAATGTCTCTGAGGCTTTGTGCATTTAACTACAAAAATCTGTGTCTGTTTCTAAACTGTTATGCTTCTCAACTCTAAGAGATAAGGGCTTCTTTGTAAAGTACCAAAAAGTTCCTCTAGCACTCACAGTGATATTTTACTATTTTGTTAAGCATCCTCGATTTTCCATTATTCTTTGTAGGATATCAATACAATGTAGTAATAATTAGTCCTCTGCATGTCCCATTTCCTACATTACCGTGAATGAAATCTTAAGTGATTAGGCTTCCAACTGTACCTGCATCCACCTAACCCACAATCCTCTCAAGATGGAGTCCTCTCATGTGGGCAAAGAGCAAGCCAGTTCTCAATTCCTGTTTTTGTGTGTTTTTCTCAAATTCTTTCTAGTACCTTCTTTGCCCATTTAATGTCCTCTGAGAAGCAGGTGCCAAGATGAGATTAGATGTATAAAAGATTTATTGAGCGAAAGGTCTGGAAGGATAAGGAAGTTGGACCAGAATTAGGCATGGAGAGCCTTCAGATTGTGATACAGATAAGATCTCTACGTAAGGAGAGAGGAAAGGAAGGTTTGGAGGAAATCCCCAGGCCACAGCACAGTTATCAGAAATTTGGTCAGGTCAGTAGGGAACCCCCAAATGAAGAGTGGGCCCTGAAACCGCTGACAGGCTGTCATCGGCTGGGAGCAATCCAGGGCATTCATAGGAGAAGCGACTTGTGGTGATCACTTGCTTCCTGCAGCAGGCTCTTTCACAGGAGATATAAGCAGCACAGTTCCATATGTGAACATACGAAGAGCTGAAAGGCTATGTGAAGTAAATCCTGTGGGAGTCTGGGAATAAATTAATAACGAGTGCATAGAAAACTAATCTGGACAAAAGGCAATTAGAGGGGAAAATGAAAAGCTGTACAGGAAAGAAATATGATCATAATTCACTGGAGTTAAGCAGTGAATTATATTTGAATAATCATAATAAACATGGAATTTAATGAAGAAAATGTACAAAAACAATTTAATTAAAACCTACATTGGAAGGTTGGAGAAAGGAAAGATAATAGAAAAGTACAGATAGCAGAAAACAAAGTTTGTGTCTTCCATAATAGGATTTCTTTAGATAATAGACATAAGTTAAACAACTGAAAGTTGTATCTCTAAAGAAGAAGAATCTATGATAGGAAAGAGTATAGAAAAGATCCACTGTCATTAGTTCTTATAATATTATTTAATTTCTAATATTCTGCCAATGTTTAACTTTAAATAAAATATTGATTAAAAATAAAAAGGCAAATGGAAATGCTTAGTTGTAAGTTCAAATGAGTGTATTAATTTCATACAACCTCAGATATTCTGCTACTAAAGATTACATTAATACTCCTGCTGTATATCTAGCTCATGGTCATTGAAGAGACAGGTTTTTACACTCATTCCAGATTTTGCTGCAAGCAATTTAGCATGCAAAATTAAAAATATCATCTACAGTGCCATTAAAAGATTGCAAAAGAAATATTTCCAAGTCAGGCAGTGGGGAGTTTTATGGGGTTTTTAGCTCGTTTTCTGATAACACATACTTGGCTTAGGTTCCCATGTGTCAGCTGTTATCAGCTGCCTGTGTGCGTCATCGAGTGAGCTTTGTGGTATTATCTGCAGCCAAAAGAAACATCGCAGCAGCTCCACACATTTTAATCAGTTAAAAAAGAAATCTGCTTTTCCACTGGAATTTTCACACAGACCCTCAACAGCAGGCCTATTGTATAGCAGTCAAAAAATGCAAGACAAAAAAATGCATATGGATTCAGATAGCTGTGAATTCAGCCTTCAGAAAAGAAAAGGTATGAAGTCAATAATTCAGGAAAATCTTCCAGTTCCACAATTTACACTGAACTTTACCACAACTTAAAGACACATTTGCTCAGAATAATTTCCAACATCTTTCCCTCTTTCTTCCACATCTGGTTCAGAGAAAGAATCATCTTCCTAAATGTAAAATCCAAGACACACACACACACACACACACACACACACACACGGGGTGGAGGGGCAGGGTGGAGATGCATGCATCTTGTGAAAATCAATTCTGAAAAGAAGCGTATGAAATAACCATAATTTTATGTAAAATAAATAAATTGGTCCATAGCACAGGGTACTAGATTTGTTCAAATTATTTCCTGGATCCAAATCCTCATTCATATAGGAAGGAAAGCAGCTGGTCAAGCTCAGTATTTGGTATTTATTTTCCCTCTCCTCAAGAGACTGTTTCCTGGGCTGAAAAAGTCCAGAGAAATAAGAAGGGTCCAGGTTTTCATTGCTTATAGTTACCATTGTACTGTGTCTTAATTGAGTCCACCATTCTGCTGTGTAGCATACTTACCTCCCTCATCATTGAGGACAGGTGACAGAGCAGCCTATAGAGATTATGAAGATGTCTTTCTGTCCCAGTGGGACATCACCCACTAAGAACTTGGACAGCTTCCCACAAGGTTACAGCTCCTAAGGTTGCACCTTTACAAATGCCTTCATGAAAATCTTTCATGGAAGCAGCTAGTTCCTACTTTTTTTCACTGAATTTTTTCTGATAAGACTATTTCACCAGAATGCAGAAATGGTGGGGTGTGAAGAAACTGCTCTAGCTCTATTAAATAAATAATATGTTGCCATGCCACACTTACTAAGATGCTTTCAGTGACTTGTCCAAATTTTCTTAAGGTAATGAAGAGTAAGTGTATAATGCTTATTTTCATGCCTGAAATAATTACAGTGATCCCTTGCTAACCACAGGAAGCTATGCTTTTGAAAAGTTCTGGGACAGAACTGTTGGTTGGCAATACTTTTTCATAGGAAATAAAAGGTTGGATAGGAAAGAAACGTAATAGCTAGATATATATAAAATTTAAAAGCAGAGTAAACAAAAATCTGGAGGACTTCTAGTCCAAAGCAAGTAGTATTTGTCTTTAAAAAATCTGTTCTGGTAGAAAATACTCTACCAGAACACCTCTTTCAATAACTTCAGAACCACTGTTGCCATCCCAAGATCTGTTGAGGCAAATAAGCTTGTAAGCCTGAACATTCAGATTGAGAAACACTTTCTGCTGACGTGAAATTTAATGCCTTGCATTGCACTAATTCCATACACAGAACAAAAGGTGCTGCCAACACAGGTCTCATGAAAGGTGCTTGAAAGAATAGTTAGTAACATATGCTACATATATATAATAGCATGTCAACTAATAGCAATATATAAATAGCAATTGTTATATTAATATAACAGAGAATACCAATATGTAAAAATTGATCCACACATTTAGTGCTAGAACTGTCAATATTCTTTATTTTTTTAATCAAATAGTACCTGATGTTGAACTCTCATTTACCAACAATGGCAATAATTTCAATATCTATTACTATCAGTGCTTCCTCATCCCTTTGTACAAAAGGCTTATATCTTTTCATAAATTATTAGAAGTATGATTTCCCCAGATTAGTCTTCCAGTAGTCTGTTGAAAGGATAAAATTTTTTCTCTGCATGATTCCCATAGACCTATGCCCAGATCTGAAGGAGGAAAGATTAAACTGAGGCTAGGGGGATATTAATATTTTTTTTTGCTACATAAGGATCCTCTAAAGCACCTGTTTAAATACAAATTTTTGGCCTCTGTTCCTGAAGATGATGATTCAACCAGGTTGGGTCAGAGCCCAGAAATTTGTATTTATGTATTTATAGAGTTTAATAAGTAACTTTGATGATCAGGTCTGGGAAAAACTGTAAGGGATTAAGAGAAACCTCATATATGTGAAAGCGCTCATATTTTAAAATTTTGTTATAAAAATCGAAATATATAAATGGATCCCAGAGTTCCAAAAACTATACTTGGCAAGAGATTACTATAATTTTATAAGATATCTCTCCTCTTTTTTGAGCCCTCTACTTTTTTTAATTGTGACAAAATACATATAAACTAAAATTTGTCATTTTTAAGTATACAGTTCAGAGGTATTGAGTACTTTCACATTATTGTGCAACGATCACCACCATCCATCGCCAAAGTCTTAATCTCCAACTGAAACTCAGTACCCATTCAACACTAACTCTACATTTTCCCTTTGCCCAAGGATTTTTGAAACCACCAATCTACTTTTTGTCTTTATGAATTTACTACTTCAGATACCTCATGTAAGTGGAATCACATCGAACTTCTTTCTGGTCTGCCTTATTTCATTCAGCATAGTGTTCTTAAGCCTCATCCATATTATAGCATGTATTAGAATTTCCTTCCATTTTTGTGTTATAGATGCATTTATTTTTATTTTACTTTTTATTGGTACATGTTTGCAATACACATTGATTACATTCTTTGTACAGAGTTGATACATGTACATAATACATTTTAATTCTTTAAGTTATCTTTTTAATTAAGATATATACATATATACAAATATAGAAATAGATACATACATCATAGGGAAGTACCTCTTTTATTCCCATTCCTCTCCCTTCCCTTCAACCCATCTTGCCCTTCCTATTTACAAAGATTTGTTTCCATTTTATCCTTCTTTTCTCATTTTTTTTCTTTTCCTTTCTTTCCTTTTCCCCTCCCTATACCTTGTTCTGTTTCCTTTTGAACAATTTCTTATTTCACACTGTCTATTATACATTTTGTTGCTTATTTACACTTTCAGTTTCTCATACCAGAGACATGATGTGATATTTACACATGTGTTTTCAATTTATTTCACTTAAGATTATGGTCTGAAGGCCCAATAATTTAGCTGTAAATGTCTCAAGTTTACACTTCTCTATAACAGAGTAATTTTCCATTGCATTAAAAAATTCTTTTTTTTATCCACTCATTGGTCGATGAGCATTTCACTTGTTTCCAAGATTTATCTATTACAAACTGTGCTGCTATAAACATGGCTGTGCATATATCGCTGTAGTATGATGCTTTTAATTCCTTTGGGAAGATAACATGAAGGGGAATAGCTGAGTCAAGTGGGACCTTCAATCCTAGTTCTTTGAGGAATCTCCACCACTGATTTCCACAATGATTACACCAGTCTACGCTCCCAACAGTGGAGAAATGTTTCTTTTTCTCCACAGCCCCACCAGCATTGGTTGATTTCTTCATAACAGTCATTCTTTCTGGAGTGAGATGGAATCTCAGTGTTGTTTTAATTTGCATCTCTTGAATGACCAGTGATGTTGAACATTTTTTCATTTATTTATTTGTCATTTGCACTTCTTCATCTGACAAGTGTGTATTCATTTTAGATGCCTATTTTTGGATTGGGTCTTTAAATTTGGGGGGTATGAATTTTTGCAATTGTTTATATATTCTAGATAGTAGTTCTTTGCCTGAGAAACAGTTGGCAAAATCTTTTGCCCACTCTGTGGGTTGTCTTTTTACTTTACTGATGATTTCTTTTGCTGTGCAAAAGCTTTTTAATAAGATGAGATCCCAGTTATTGATTCTTTGCAATAGTTTCTGTGCAATTGGGGTTTTGTTCATGAAGTCTGCCTATACCAATGTCTTCAAGAATTCTTCATGTTCTATCTTCTATCATACTTAATGTTTCTGTTTTAATATTTAGATCTCTGATCCATTTTTATTTTAGTTTAGTGCATGGTGGGTCTAGTTTTAGTCTTCAGCATGTGGAAAGCCAGTTTTTACAGCATCATTTAATAAAGAGGCTTTCTTCCAATGAATATGTTTGGCCCCATTGTCAAAGATAAGGTGACCAAGTATATCTGGAGTTGTTCCATTGATCCTTGGGTCTACTGATGGCAAAAGAAACCACAAGAACTTCATAAACACATGGAAATTAAATAACACCCTCTTAACAATCAATGGGTCATGAATGAAATTAAAGAAGAAATTAGTTTCTACAATTAAATGATAATGCTGATTCACTACACTGTAACTGATGGTATGCAATGAAAGCAGTCCAGTGAGGGATATTTATAGTGGTAAATATGTGCATCAGGAAAACAGAGTGAGCTCATAAACAACTTAATGTTGAACCTTAAGCTCCTACAAACAGAAGAGCAAGTCAAGCCCAAAGCTCATACAAGGGAGGAAATTATAAAGATTAGAGCAGAAACTAATGCAATTGACACTAAGAAACAATACAAAGAATCAAAGAATTGGTTCTTTGAAAGATTAAATAAAATTGACCAACTCTTGGCCAACCTTATCAAAAAAAAAGGAAAGAAAAGACTCAAATCCATGCAATTAGGAATGAAAAGGATGAAATCACTAGGGACCATGCAGAAATCTAGAAGATCATCTACACCTACTTTGACAACTTGTACTCTCATAAGATGGAAAATGCAGAGGAAAAGGACAGATTCCCATATACATATGAATCACCAAAGTTGAATCAACAAGATACAAAAATCCTAAATAAATCAATATCAATCAATGAAATAGAAGATGTAATTAAAAACCTACCAACAAAGAAAAACCCAGGCCCTGACAGATTCACTGCTAAATTTTACAAGAAATTTAGTTAAGACCTAATGCTGCTACTTCTCAAATCCTTTAATGAAATTGAAAGGGAAGCAATACGCTCAGATTCATTCCTAGAAGCAGACATTACCCTGATACCAGAACCAAAGAAGGATCCAACCAAAAAAGAGAACTACAGGCCAATCTCCCTAATGAACATAGGCATAAAAATCCTCAACAAGAGACTGGAAAACAGAATGCAACAAATCATCAAGAAGATTATACACCATGACCAAGTAGGATTCATCCTGGAGATGCAGGGATGATTCACCATACATAAGTCAATGAAGATAATACACTATATGAACAGATCCACAGACAAAACCCATATGATCATCTCAATAGACATAGAAAAAGCATTTGACAAAGTCCAACACCTATTCATGATAAAACCTTACAGAAAATTAGAATACATGGTCTTTATCTCAATCTGATAAAAACCATCTAACACAAACCAACAGCAAACATATGTACTAAATGGACAAAAACTGAAAGCTTTGACACTAAAATCAGGAATAAATCAAGGATGTCCACTGTCACCTCTCTTATTCAGCATAGTTATGGAAATATTAGCCAGAGCAATTAAACAAGAGGAAGAAATAAAAGGAATAAGGATAGGACAGCAAGAAGCTAAATTATTGACATTTGTGGATATCATGATACTCTACATAAAAGACCCCAAGAACTCCACCAAAAGACTTCTAGATTTAATAACCAAATTAGGAAGCATAGATAGGGATTCAAAGTCAACACTCAGCGATCAATAGCCTTCCCGTACATGAATAACAAACTCACTGAGAGAGAAATTAGAGAAACAACACCTTTCACAATAGCATACAAAAAAAAAAACCTTACAAATCAATTTAAGGAAGGAAACAAAAGACCTTTACATTGAAAACTATAGTACTCTGAAAAAGGAGATTAAAGAGGATATCAGAAAATGGAAAGACATCCTTTGTTCTTCAATAGGAAGAATCAACATAGTGAAGATGGTCATACGCCCAAAATTGTTACACAGTTTTAATGCAATCCCAATCAAAATACCAATAGAATATCTCACAGAATCAGAGAAAAAAATTCATTTGGAAACAGAAGAGGCCTAGAACAGCAGAAACAATTCTGGGCCACAAAGGCAAGGTAGGGAGCATCACAATCCCTGACATGAAATTAAAACTACAAAGCTGCTGTGATAAAAACAGTATGGTGGTAGCAAAAAAAAAAATCTTAATTCCTTTTTATCCCATTCCCTTTGCCTCTCTCCCCCTTTCTCTATCTCTTGGTTTACTGTCCCTTTGGCAAAAGACCTATCTCCCTATTTCCTGTTATCTTTTACTTTGTTCTTTGTTTATATTCCAGGTGTCTCATATAACAGAAACCATGTGATATTCAAGCTTGTGTGTATGGTTTATTTTTAAGTTACAGCCTCAAGGTGCGTCTATTTTCCTACAAATGATGCAAGTTTATCCTTTATGGCAGAGTAGTCCATCTCCATTGTGTATAGATGCCACATTCCTTTATCAATTTGTCTGTTGATGGACATATAGGCTGCTTCCAAGATTTAGTTACTATGAGTTGTGCAGCTACAGACTTAAGTATGCATGGGTCAGTGTAATATGATATCTTTAACTCTTTAGGGAAGATACCTAGAAGGGGAATACCTGGATCAAGTGGCACTTTTAGTTTTAGTTTTTTGGGGCATTTCCATACTGATTTAAATAATAATTGTACTAGTTGTCCTTCCTTCTTAAGGCTAAATTATATTCCAAATGTACATAGCACACTTTGTTCATCCATTCAACTGTCAATGTAGCTTGCTTCCCCTTTTGAGCTATTGTGGACATTGCTGCGATGAACACGGGTATTCACATATTTGGACAAACCTTTGTTTTCAATTTTTGTGAGTATACTCCTAGAAATGGAAATATTATATTCTCATAATATTCTTAGTACAATAAAGAAAGTTTTGTGTATATTTAATCCTAAAATTCCCAGGACATGAATTTAATTGTGATTTTCTAAAATAAAAACAAATGTAAGACTAACTTCACATTTGTAGTTTCACTCTATTTGCTCCTTCCTTTCAGGTTTTCACATCTAATTTTTCTTTATTTTTTCACATGCTGTCTTATAATAAATTTATGACTCCTATGACTGATTATAATCAATTATTCACAATAAGTCATTGGTCAAGTAACCTTGTCCTGCCTGCTGCCAACTATAAAAATAGTTGAGACACCAGCTCTAACTGATTTAATAGCCAAATGGCCTAAGACAGGAGTATCAGGACTTCCCAGTAATCAAAATTACAAAATGTACTTCCAAAAACATTCACTTGTCCCTCCAAAGTCAGATTGTAGATTCAAAATTTCTCCTCACCAGACTGTACTTAGAAATTAGTCATTAGCATCCCATGACTACAGAGCTCTCATGATGGGAGGACACAGATAAGAGTAGACTACACTTCACAGAAGCCCTTACTTTTCACTAAAACACACACAAAAAATGTCCTTTGGTATGAAAATAATAAATCTTTTATTAAAGCAGCAGGCAGTAAGGACTATTCTCTACTTTAAACAAAATCATAGTAAAGAAATAAGAAAATAGGCCAAATTTCAAAACCAGAGCAAGCTGTTTGAGAAAAATTTTGGTGTTTTATTTTCTCAGTACTGGAGACTAAACCAAAAGCCTACACACTGACTTCCATCCCTACCTTTTTTGGCTTCTTATTTTGAGACAGCTTCTCACTAAGTTACTAAAATACCCAGGCTGGGTTCGACTTGTGGACACGCCTGCCTCATCATTCCATAGCACTGGAATGACAGCCATGTAACAGTGTGCCCAGTTAACTCTGTGTTAAAAGAAACCTTTCCACCCCCTAATCAACACTTAGCTGAAATACCTGCTTTCTCACAATCTCTTTTCCTGTGAAATTCCACCAAAAAAGTGTTGGATCTCTTTCTCTAGTCTCTCTAATAACTATTTCCACAGCAGCATTGGGCCTATTCTGCCAAGGCCATTAATTTAAAACAAAACAAGATGAAAAACTAGAAAGTATTATTAAATATATTAAATTGACTTCTTAAAATTGTATTTTCATGGTATTGCTGGCATTTTACAGTGTTAACTGTCTCTAAATGTACATAATCATTTTCTAAAGGAATTTGTCAATACATACCAAGAATCATAAAAAAGTTGCACATTTTAACTTCATACTCATGCTTCCTAATAATGTTGTTCATATGGGTTAAAAAAACAGCATAGAAAAATGAAAACTATCCAACAAATGAGCAGCGTTGTACTATAATAAGCAAGTTATTCTATAAAAATCCAAACTATTATTATTTCTACAAGTAAGGTTGTAACGGTATGGGAAATGCAAAAACACACTTGCTAGACTACTGAATATATACAACTACAACTATGTAAAGGTCGACAAAGATAAAGATTGTAAGGATGGATAGCAAAAGTACAAAATGTGATGTTAAGGTAGAAGTAATGTGTTCTTTCCTGAATTTGGTATTTTATACTGTTTCTGCATTATTTTTATAGTTAAAACGTATCCGGTGTTTTAAAATGGCTATCATCATATGGCCACATAAAACCATTACTAAAACAACTATAATGATAATGAATATATCTCCTCTAATATACAGAGTTTCTCTAATACATTTTAATTTCTTTTAAATGTATATAGATTATTTTTCTCATTTAGAATTATATGATTCCAAATGCTGTAAAACCCTAGTGCACTTACTCCATTTAGTCTGTAAACCAAGTCTTTTATAGTCTACTGCCCAAATGAATGTCTCAAATGTGTGCAAATACAATGAATTTTCAAGCTTATTCAATTCCTAACTGCATATCCTGACTGATATTTGAAGTTTTATTATTTTCTCACAGATACTGATGAAATGAAATGGTTCTGGCTGTAATTTTCAATGAAATCAGATGAAGTAATCACAAATTTTACATCTGGTGAGGCTCTTAGCATTATATACAAGTGATAATAAATATGAACTTGCAGTGGAAAATATGAAAAATAAAAGAATTTTAGTGCAGAGACAAGAAATTTATTTTCCTGATGATGTTCTGAACAAAGACACATGAAAGGTGCAAGTAGGCTGGGAAACAGTTTTATTTATTAGAAGGTAATTTTAAAAATTAATATCATTTCAGAAAAAAAAATGTATGCAATGTCTCATTCCTATTTACAGATAAATACTAATGAAAGCTACATCCTGATCATAACATTGTATTTGGACTACAGAGATAAGGACAAAAGTTGTATGGGTGGTAATTTGGGGAAAGTGGGAAAGAGTTGAAAAATCATAGAAATATGAAGTCACTTTCATCACCCACTCCTTCCCCATCTCCTCTCACTGCAGACTGCAGGTAAATTTCAGAGCTCTTCATTTTTCTCTTTTGTGAATGAGTTGTAACTCTCAAAACCAAACAAAAAAATGTCTTCAAAGCATGCTGCAGGTGGAGTTTCAGCAAGGTACCATCTGTTTCCTCTTTACCAGTTTAGCATTTCCAGGCCCTCTTTCATTCAGTCATTAGATAACCAGAGCACAGCTAAAACGAGCGTGTGACCTTCCCCTCCTCAATGTCTTTATATTATAGTCTTATGGTTTTATCTGAAAATTTTGTGGTTTATGGTTTCTAACATTTTTCTAGAAGCTAATTTAAATTTATTCTCAAAGCCCCCCGATCACATCAAAACAGATCAATAACTGAAGTTGGAAGATACTTAGCAAATATCTTTAAAAGCCTCATAATTTTACATATAACATATCTAAAGTCCAAAGAAATCAAGCAACTACCTTAGTTTCCATAGTTTAAAATATTCAGGTAGCTGCGACCCAAGAATCCTGTCCTGCAATCCAACATTCCTTCATTTGTGCCACCCTGCACCTGTTCTCGCTTCCATTTAGCTCTTTTTCTAATTTAGTGGAATCATAGATTCTGAGAGTTGAAATTATCCTTACATTAATCAATTTGATCACATAAAATTTTTAAATTTCTGTGTAACAAAGTAACCCATAGACAAAATTAAAAGGCAAAAATTATTAGAGAAATGATTTGCAACAAGGCAAAAGGGTTTATCTCCTGAATAAAAACTCAAGTCCAATTTTTTTTAATTCCAGTAGAAAAAGTGAGCAAAAGAATTAATTTAGCAACTTGCCATCACACTGAGTGCTCCCTTTGTTTTGCTTCTGTGATAAGTCTCGTGTTTCTCGGACACTCTTTCCTGATTTATTCTCTCAGTTTGAGTATGTTCTCCAAAAGTTTTCTGAGAAAGTGTGAAAAACAGGCAAATACTCTGAGGTCTTGGAGGTCTACAACTATCTTTTTTTCTACTACTATTAATTTGACTGAGGTTTTGGTGTGCAGATTCTATGCACAAACACTCCATACAAGTTGAATACTTTTATTTCATTATATAACTACAATTACTTCTTAATGGAGTGTATTTAATGCTGGGAACTGCACAACTTCTTAAACCTTGGACTCAGGATGAATACTGCTCCTTCACTTCCCATTCTTCATTAATTTTCACAGAGCATTCACTTGCTTTTAATCACATCAACCCAGCTTTACAAAGATGATGTCATTGAAAGGACTGTAACTCAGTCTAAAAATCAGAACTGTGAACTATCTTAATCTAGTAGTTCACAGGTTTTCTGAAAAAAATTAATAATATTGTGTTTCCCTCAAGAATTTTAAAATTCCACTGATGCTTTGTGAATTTGGTGTAAGGCCCTGGGGTTCCACAGTGTACAATTTGAAAACCTCAGGACTGAACCTTAGGAAAAAGATAGAGTTAAATTCCCTAATTGTGTATGTATAGTATATGCATATTTTATATGGATATTTACTAAATATACATATGTACTTATACATATGAGTGCATGAAAATACACACCAATTTTCTGTGTGTATATATACAAACATACATATGCCATAAAATTTAAATGTTTTGAAAATTATAGCCTGATATACCTGAAAATTATGATTATTCCTAAGTGATGAAATTATGACTGATTCTTATTTCTTTATGCTGCATTTCCCATGAGGTAATATTTTATAATCAATAAAGCAGTAAAGTTCTACTTTGTATAAAAGCAATTAAACTAAACATTAAGCATAGATTCAAGTTCAACCTAGCTTTTCTTAATGAGAAGGAAAGTTTAGAACTTACTCAATGTCTTAGTTACTTTTCTTCGTTGCTGAGACAAACACCTGACACCAAAGTGAAGCAAGGAAAGGTTTATTTAGCTCACAGTTTCTGGAGATTTCAGTCCATAATCAGCTGGCTCCAAGGCAGGGTGGCATGCACTGGGGCAGCACTTTAAGGCAGCAGCCAGAGCAAAAAAGAAAAAGGCAAGCTTCTTCTCTACCCTCAAATTGTACACAGGTCACCCCCCTCCACCTTCAGGGTGGGTGCAACACAAAATATCCTTGCCTTCCTTTGCACAGGATGAGGATATTTACAAAGTAAGAACCCTGGCTCCCTGCTGAGTCTTTCAGTTAAACTTTTAAACTTCTCAAGTTGACACAATGTATTAACCATAAGACTCAATAAAAGGATTTTCCTGCTGAAAATGGATTTACACACCATTGTCTGTAAATCCATTTTACTAGGGGAAAAGTAGTACTTGTTTGCATAGTTTAACCGAGAACATAGGAGACACTCTCTCAATCATAGATCAACCACAATAAAAAGGAGAAAAGAAAAACAAATATGCATGAGGTTGAAGTAAAAAACATTCTCTCAAAAAGATTTTTTAAAAACATGACTCCTTCCAAAAAAAAAAAGACGGAAATCCACAGCACACACTTTAAATATACAACAGCCCTCCCTTATCCACCATTAAGCTTTCTGCAGTTTCAGTTATCTGTAGTCAACAGCAATCCAATAATATTAAAAGAAAAATAAAGAGCCTGGCGTGGTGGCTCATGCCTGTAATCCCTGCAACAGGAGGCTGAGGGAGGAGGATCACTGCAAGCTCGAGACCAGCCTGGGCTACAAAGTGAGCT
>RJWT010031383.1:0-14388 GCA_004365215.1 Cuniculus paca | reverse complement strand
TGTTATTTTTAAGAGATCTTTCCTTTCACGGTCATAGGCTGCGATCCTGTCTTCAAGCTGTGAAAGTCTTTCTTTAGTTTCCCTCATGTCAACATGCCACCTCTCGAATGAATGTTTAATTTTCTGGATATCTCTTTGAATCTGTTTCATACATTCCAAATCTCTCTTATGCTGTTCATTCATGGTTTCCCTCATTTTCCTATGCTCCTCTATTTTTTTATCTGTGTCTTCTTTAGAGATGCTTAGTATTTCTTTTTTTATGGTTTTCATTTCTTGTTTTACCTGGGATAGAATTTCTGTTCTAATTTCTCTTATAGCTTCCTGAAGTTGTTTCTTCACTTCAATTGAGAGCACTTCAGACATTTCAGGTGTGCAATTCTCAATCTCCATGTTTTCCTCTTGTGGAATTGCACTGCTTGGGTTGGATGCCAGAGATTGCTCTCTCCCTCTTTGCCTTGGCATATATTTTATTTCTTCCACCCCTGAGTAGTGTGGTCCCAGGCACCCCAGCACTGGCCACAACTTCTCCGAAGCTAGGCTGTTTGTCTTTTCTAGCCTGTGCTGGCTACGTATATCTGATGCTGGGTGCCTGTGTCTCTGCACTGAGCTGGGCACCAAGCCACCTGGCATTTGCACGGGAGCAGACCTGGTCAGGCCCTGGGAATCTAAGCTGTTTAGCGATATTGTCTGAAACATGCCTGGGAGCCGATCTCCAACCAATCAGCTTCCGTGGGTCCACCCACAACCTGGAGCTCCCAAATGACTGGTTTTTCTGGCTTTGGTTCAAGCAACTTCCGCGGGTCCACCCACAACCTTGCACTGCCTCCAGAAGTGGTTAGCAGTCTTGGCCCCGGGAGTAACCTGCCCGACTCCAAGATGGAGCCCTGCCAATCACTCTCTCCCATGGGGTGGGGAGGGTGGAATTCCAAGCACTCACCAGCAGCCAGCGCAGATCTCCACGTCTGCCACTCTCCTTCACCCCCGTGCCTCCCCACAGATACCTCTGGGGTCGACCGCTGCTGTGGCCATGACCACAACCACGACCTCACATCTCCAGGGTCAGCAGGTCTTCTGGCAGGGCGAATCCGGCTCCAGGCTGAGGCGCTGCCACCCACCACCTTCTTCTTCATTTAAATTCTTTTTATTCTCTTTGTGGGCTTCAATTCATATTTTAGATTCTTGCTTGGTCCCAGGGACCCACTTTCTTCCTTCTTGTCCTCTCCATGATGTTATATTCCAGCATCTGAATTGTTTCTCTCAGAGAGACTGTTTACTCTGCTGCTTACTGTTCCGCCATCTTTCTGTTCTCAGCTTTTGTTTTTAAGTTAGTTTTTGGCCTGATTTTGTATTATCCTATCTTTACCATCTTCTTCCCTCCATTCTTTATTTCTATTTCCTCTTCCATAAATAGTCAATATCTTGTTTGTGCTAAATACTGTATTGAAGAATGTAATTGTCACAGACATAAATGAAAAGATAAGCTCCCTCTTTTTAGAAAAAGCTAATTATTTAATGAAGAAAGGGGCAAGTCTACACATCATGCAGGGAAGTAGTGTGATGAGACAGAATTATTGCTTCTGGAGATAAGAGTTCCTACACCTGAATCCTAGTTCTGTTACTAGTTGTAAAGTTTGATCAAGTTACTTCATCTGAGCAGCCATCAGTTTTCTCATCTTTAAAGTGGCTGAACAATAGTGATACCAACACACAGAATTTGTATGAGAGTTAAACAATGTAACATATTTAAAGTGTTTAGAATTGCAGGTGCAATAAATATAGGTATTTTTATTACCTAAAATCACACAGGTATAAAGTTAGAGCAGATGCTTCAGATGCTGAATGCTGTGATTCTTTCAGAGTGCTATATTGCCTTCAAGACATATCCAGGTCTATGAATCACAGAATTTAAGAAGTGAAATAGTTAATAATGAATTGCATTTTTATTTGTTTCTAAGAGGAAACATGTACAAAGTCTTCTCCATTAAAAGACTATTTTTCTCGAGGGTAAACTGTGGCATTTCAGAGCTTACTAGTACTAAATGGTGGTAATGCATGTCATTTTTCAGGAAATGTGGAGTGGAAAAAGTGGAAACATTATCTTTTGGGTGATTTAGTTGTTGTATCTCTTCTCCATTAAGAATTTAAATTTTGCATTATCCTGAGTTGTTTAGTTTTCTCTCCTCAGATGTTCAGAGCACTTATTATTTCTATGACTGTCTTTACTTTTTTCTGACCTCTATCAAAAATCCAATCTAACCTCAGAAGAGGAAAAATAGCTTTAAAATAAATCGGTTTCACAGTATTAGCACATCTTGCTTAAGTGGTGTTTAGAAATGAGAGCATGATGAGTTTACTGATGTGACCAGGCTAAAATGTGTATTTTAAATATTTGGTTGAATCTTCTATGGGAGACTCAGATCACTTTTTCATTTCATTTGACTGCAATTCCCTTACACATAGATTTTCACTATAAAAATTTACTTGTACTTTTCATTCCAATTCACTTTTCTATTATCTTGATACAGAGGTTGTATGAAATTTAGGAGGAAATAACTTCTCTACCCTTTTAGTATGAGAACTGTCAGCCATGCTTTCCATCCTCCATTGACCAATGAAGAGCTGACTGTGGAGCACAGTAGAGTGCCTTAACTGTGGGTGCCCAGATCCTCTCATTTCCTGTTCAAGCACATTTTGGGATTTCACCAAATAACCCTCAGGCTCTGCTGCTAAAATATTGTTGAACTACTGACTCAGATTAACTCAGATTAAGCCCTGGTATAAAGTAGATTTGTTATTCATTTTTTATAGATGCAAAATTTGAGATGCAAACTTGGTCAGCAATGTACTTAGAAGTATAAGTATCACAAATTAAAAAGGATAAAAGTAACTCACCAAATCTACACCTACCGTATATTTAATTTTGGCCCCTGACCACTTAACAGGTGTATTATTAGCCCTATTTATGTTTGGTTTAGAAATATAATTCCATTGTAATTCAATCATCTAGAAGGGGTTGTTGAACTCTAATAAATTTGCTGAACTCAAAGAACGAGTTATTCTTATTAAGCCATTGTAAGTAGAGAACAAGGCACATGGGAAAAATAATATGAAAAAGAATACCTAATTTATTGAGCTCTTATTGTTTGCTAAGAATGTTGATATTTCCTGCCTTGTTTAATCCTCATATGAACCCAGTTACCTGAGGTTCAGTAATTTACGTCAGATCAATTTGTAAACAAGGAAATTGAAATTTAAACCAATGTAAGTCTGAATCTAAAACCTATGCTCAAAATAAGGGACTTTTGGCTAGTTCTGATTAGTGGTTCAGTGAATCATCTTTGAAAAACTATTATGTGCCTGGCTCTGTAGAAAGCAATGATTGGGAAGCAAAGATACTATCAAAGATGGAACAGTGTCAAACCTCAGACTTTCCACTTCTTAGTAGACCTTGAACAAGTAATTCAACCTCTCCAGATTTAGTTTCTTTATCTTGAAGAGGAGAATAACAGTATCTACCTTGCAAGGTATTGTAAGCATTAAAACAGATGTATCCTGGCACACGTTGGAATTTTCATACAGATTATAATTATGGGACTCATTCTTTAGTAAGAGAAAAACAGTGCACATATAATTGAGGAAAGCATTACTAAGAAATAGCTTAAGATACATATAAGTACAAAGAGATATGTAATTAAGTTCCAGCGTGATCCTGAGGGAAAATCTGGAAAGGCTTCATAAAGGGACTGCATTTCAAAGATTGGTTGGTAGTTGGAATTTACATGTTTCTGTGAGAGAGAAGGGCATTCCAAATAAAATAAGCACATTAAAGAAAGCATGAAATATTTTCAAGGTATGCAAAGGGTTTATTTGGCTGACAGACGCTTATAAGGGAAGTTATAAATTATTAAGATTGGAAAGTTTTATTAACTAGATTGTGGATAAAAGCAGACATGGCTCATTAGGCAGTGAAGCCATTTCTAGTATTGAATTTTTCTTTTTTTTGTAGAAACCATTGGTGTTACTAAAATTTTAAATGCAATTTTTTTGAAAATCTCAAATAGAATATGCATGCTGGTTGCTTTTATAAAACTCAGCTTTTATTATTTGCTAATATTTTCAAGAATTCTTTTAATTATTAGTAAGTCATTTTGGTCTGGTATTCTTTTAGGCAAACATCACAGAGTAGGTGGGCTGAATTTAATTCGTTTTTAAAAAAAATAACTATTACTGAGATAGAATTCACACACCATAAAATCTATTCTCTAAAGTATAAAATACAGTGACTTTGTTGCAGAAAAACCAATATCAAACTGAATAGAAGACTCTTTGCACCAAGGAATCTAGAAGGCAACTTTATTACACTAGCAGGCTAGTGGGACCAAGTCCAAATCACTAGCTAAGAGCCAGTTTTGAGTCCAGTGTAAACATAGTTTATAAGCAGGAAGTTCGGGCATGATATGATTGATTACATGGGTTGAGTTAAGGCACATATTGTTAGGAAAAGTCACTCTAAATATATTTGCTTGAAAGGAATTGTTTAACATAACATAGCAACATCCTGAGGATGAGGGGAGAGGATTCAACTGGAGCAAGCAGAGTTAAAAAGTAACTTTGACTGGGTTACTTCACCCCAAAGTCTTTGAAGCCAGTTAGAAACAATATAGTTTGTTAATTAAGGGAAACGTGATCTGAGAATAGTCAAATTGGCCCAGCACGTTATTGAAGAAAAGCAGCTGAACCCAGACAGTCAAGACTTACTGAATTCAGCTGGGTGTTTATGTGACAGGCAGCAGGAGTATAGGCAGAGGCTACTATTTGATTTTAACTTGCTATAACATGTCTAAAAGTTTGTTATTCTATAACTGTGCCTTTACTAATGTAATTGTGCCCTTACACTACAATTGTGCCCCAACAACTTAGTAAATTTAAGAAGTTATATAGCTATCATTACTGTTCTAAAATATTTTCATCACTACTTAAAGAAATCTCATACTCATTAGTAGGTACTGCTCACATCCCTCTCACCAGTACCTGGGTTACTATTATTAATGTACTTTCTGTATCTTTGCCTATTCTGGACATTTCATGTAAATGAAATCATGCAACATGTGGCCTTTGTTACTGGCTTCTTTTATTTAACATCATCTTTTCAAGGTTCATCTGTGTTGTAGCATGCCTTATCACTTCATTCTTTTTTATGGTGAATAATACTCCATTTTGTGGATATATGTACTACATATTGTTTATCCATATACTGAATAATTAACATTTGAGTTGTTTGTACTTTTTGACTTGTGAAGAGTGCTACAACAAATATTTGTGTACAGATTTTTATACAGACATTGTTTTGGATTAACTTGAGTCTATACCTAGGAGTACAATTACTGATTCATATGGTATCTCTATATTTAATTTTTTTTGAAGTACTGCTGAATTTTCCACAGTTACTATACCAATTTTAAATTCCTACCAGTGATGTAGTCCAATGTATCTGTACTCTAATTGACATTTAAATATTATCTATTTTTTATTGTAACTACAATTTTCTGATGTAGGTTTTGATTTGTATTTCTCTAGTGGCTAATAATGTTGAACATTGCTTCACGTGCTTATCAGTCATGTGTATGCCTTCTTCGAAATGTCTGTTTAAAACTTTGTCCCCTTTTACAAAACATAATAGCTGGGTCATGTTGTAATAGTTCCTTACATAGTCTCAGTATATTAAAATAAATGATTTGCAAATTTTTTTTTCTGTCTGTGAGTTGTCTTTCAACTTTTTTGATGTTTCATTTGAAGTACAAATTTTGATTGTCTTTTTATTTTCCTTTGGTTGTTTGTGGTTTTGATGTCTTATCTAAGAAACCATTGCTTACCCAAGGTCATGAAAGTTCACACTTAAGGTTTTTTTTCTAAGACTTTTATAGTTTTAGTTCTTTAATTTAGGGATTTAATCCATTTTGAATTAATTTTTTATATGATATGAGTTAAGGGTCCAAATTTATTCATGCGTGTGTGATCCCAGTTGTCCCAAAACCATTTGTTGAAAAGATTATTTTTTTCTCCAGTGAATTATTTTGGCATCATTGTTGAAACTCAATTGATTACAAATGTAAGAGTTTATTTCTGGACTCTCAATTATGCTTCATTTCATCCTGGTATCTATTATGCTAGTACCACAGTTTCTTGATTACTGCAGTAAGTTTTGGAATTGAGAAACATGAGTCTTTCAACTTTTCTCATCTTTTCCTAAACTCTTTTGATTATTCTGAGTCTCTTGCATTTCCACATAAATTTTAGGATCAACTTGTCAATTTCTGGGAGAAAAAAGTCAGTTGGAATTTTGTTACATGTTATCTTGAATCTCTGAATCAGTATGGGAAGCATTGTATGGGAAGTACTTAACAATATTAAATCTTCCAGTCCATGAACATGAATCACTCCATATTTACATTTTTAACTTATTTCAACAGCATTTTAAAACTTTAAGTGATAAGCCTTATACACCTCTCATTAAATTTATTTATAAATATGGAAAATCTTCATAAATATAATTTTAAATTTTATTTTTGGATAGTTCCTTACCACTGTATACAAATATAATTTACTTCATGTGACAGTTTTGTATCATATAACCATGTTGAATTTATCAGTTGTAATAGTTGTGTGTGTGTTTATGTGAATTTCTTAGAATTTCCTATATACTGAATCATGTCACTTGTAGCTAGAGATAATTTTACTTCTTCCTTTTCTATCTAGATGCCTTTTATTTATGTTTTTTGCCTAATTGCCTTGGCTAAAACCTCAAGCCCACTGTTAAGTAGCAGAGATATCAGACAGTCTGTGTTGTTCCTGACATTAAGGGAACACTTTCAGTCTTTCACCAGTAGGTTGATATTACCTGTGAGGTCATTTACAGATAACCTTTGTTTTACAGATTGATTTTTTGAACTTATTACTTTTTTAAACACTAAACTGACATGCAAACATTAGGATGTTTCATGGAAAAAATCTGAATTTCTGACTTTTCTTGGAAAAACAAACAAACAAACAGAAGGTCTAGCAATGACCACAGTTGCCTCAGAATTGAAAATGGGAACAACTATTGCCTTGTTTTAAGTAAATACTAGGCTCTCTTTTTCAGTCCCCAGCACTCTCAATAGTATCTGCTATACTGGGACTGAGTATAAGTTATCTGCATTGTCACTCATTGTTGCTTCTCTCATGTTACAGAAATATGCATTTTTACTAAGTATTTTCTGGAAAAAAATAGAAGATAACCCAAGATGTAAGCGCGTGTGCACTTGTGTGTGTGGTTTTTCTAATGTGTAGGTTATGCTATTCATGTAACTTTTCCTCTGGTTCATGTCAGATGTTGAGTTTGGAGTTGGGTTATTGTTTTAAGAGGATCTTCTGGAGATTAACCTAAATTCAGATTATCTTGGTAATAATTCTGGACTTCTATAAATTGTGTCATCCCATGGGTTATCTTTAGAAGCCTCTATATAAACAAACCACCAATTCGTTTAATGTGCAAATCCAACTGATGAACAGTCGACTAGCTGCTAAGTTGCTCTGTCACTGCTCTCCTCCATGTTCACCTTTAAATATTACAGTACTCAATATAACTGAGCCAAATTTACCTTCATAAAACAAGACAAAGTGAAATTCACTTGGATGTAGGGAATTCTGATAAGGGAATATTGATGGAGAATTTTGATGAAGTAACCTTGTACACTACCTGAATAATCTCTATATGTATTGTGAAACATTTTTACAAAGGAAAATTTCATATTTTTACATCTCTAGAATCTAACACAGTGGTCTGGTATATAATAGGTTCAGGAAGTATGAATTGAGTGAATATTATCTGTTAGTGATACGTACATGAGGAGTTCTTATGTGTGTAAAAATTCCAATAAAATGTAATATTTCTATATTTTGTTGATGCACTCACATGAAATAATATTCATCTTTTCTGTCATTACGCTGTTAATATAATTTGTAAGTGGTCATATGCAACAAGCAATATTTTATGGCATTTAAAAAAGAAAATCAGTGAATTTTAGGATTTGTAATTTTTTTTCTCTGTAAGTAAAAACTAGGGCCATTGTTTTTTAGTATTTTATGGTATTAGTGAACATAATACTTTTAAAAATTATCCTCTTTGATACTTTAGAGAAAAATAACAGCCACAGCTATGTGTAGAATCTGCCAATCCATTTTGGCTCTAGGTTTTGTTGCTGTGGAAAAGTCTGGATGAGATAGTGTTTATTTGTTTCCTGAAAGTATTGTAACCTGATTACAGTAGTTGCCTTTATAAGATTAATGTTTCATCTTCAGCAACATCCAAATGATTGTGACATTTGTGTTACATCCTATAGTACACATACTCTGGCTGAAAGAAGTAAATTGTGTTGGATAGTCTTAACATATTCAATACAGCAATAGATGTGAAAACAAGTTACGTAATTCTGCTCCCAAATTTAGCCAATCTTTTCCTGAGGAACATGCAGGGAGATAGAAAGGGAATGATTTTAAAAACAATTTTCTTCTTGGTAATTTCAGTATTGCATGCTATTTATTTTTGAAAGGCTCTTGCTTAAACCTAAAGGCAGGATTAAAAGTCAGCTGTTAGGAAGGAGTGTCTGTGGTTGTATATTTGGTAAGGTGGTGTGTATAAGAGAGCACTAGTAATAGACGTTTGGATTTGGAAGTCTAAGTTTACCCCACTCTTCTATCACTTTCATGGAGTCTAGGGAAGTTCTTGTTCACTGTAAGTTAATTTACTTTTGTACTGATGTACTTATTGTGAATGAGATACTACTTGTGACTTAAAATATTTCCTCACAAATATTGAATTCTGGAGTTATCATATATTGTTTGCTTTGCTTGTTATCAGTAGTACCAAAATGATTTCTACATTTATGATTATGAAATGAAGGATTGATATGCTGATAGATGGACTGCAATATTGGAGGTAGGAATTTGGAGTTGTACTTTGAAATTGTATGTGTATTTCTCCTACCAGAGAATCTATCATGTGGTTTGTGAGATATGGTAAAATGATTCAAGCTTTTGTTATGTGTGTAATCTTGTAAGTATTGAGAATACAATTGTAATTTAACTTGTCATTTTGATGCAGTTTAATTAACTAAAAGATTGAAAATATCTTAATGGTATTTATAGAATTTGATTTGCCTACATAGAAACTCAGGAGAAGTTTTTTTTTTTAACTACTTTTCTTAAATGGTGTTACCTATGAGATCTGAAGTGAAATAGCAGCAAATATAAGTCAGTAGCTTGAAAATAATGATTATTTTGTATACATAATATATATATAATATATATATATAATTATATGTTTCTTTATTCCCAAGAATGATAATAAGTTTAAAGACTACATATAACCAAGCATATATAAAAATTTCTGTGTCTAATATCATTTGGTAGGTTTGGGAGAGAGACATGATCATTTTACATGAAGAAAGAGAATGATAGCCATTAAAATCTACTAACCTGTCAGCGATATTTAGGATGTACAGTACAGATATATATATGTCTATTTATAGGCTTGTCAACTTGACTGGAAGCTGATGTTCTTAACTGTTGTTAGATGGCATCCCATGAATGGTCACACAATACCTTGTAATATTGGCAGTCCGTGTCCACTAAAGAATTTTCACATCATGTGAAAATTTTTCTTCAGTTTCTATAAGAATTGTTTGGAATTGTTATTGAATCTATCTCAGAGTAAGAGGAAAATGATAATATTTTCCACCAGGATTCTGTAAATCGCATTGGTTTTTCTGTCCTTACAGAGCTCAGTAGAGTGTTACAACTAATCTACATTCCAGGAAAATGCGCTGCATGGAAAGAATGTGTGAGAACAGCTGGGTATGGCAGCTGTTGGTAGTGAATAGAAAGACACAAGCCTGTAAGTTCAGTGTCATCCTCTTTCAGCATACATTCCTTCTATAATTATCAAAATAAGGCATATATATTGCACTTAGCAAAGAATCAGAAGCCATCGTGGTATTATTATTCAAGTTCTGTGACACAATCACAGAAGATAGCTCCATTTGGGCCTTGGTTCACAATCATTAAAGAACTGATGAACAAAGTTGAATGAATTAACTCTCACAAAGTAAGGGAAATGTATTTTTAAAAATATTTTTGAATAGCATTTCATCTATATGGAATTCATTCTCTCTCTCTCTCTCTCTCTCTCTCTCTCTCTCTCTCTCTCTTTTAGTATAAGGAATCAAACTCAGGGCCCTCAGCTTGCCAGGCACATACTACACTGCTGAGCTATATCCCAGGCCCATGGAAATGTCTATTTAAATGCTACATCTCCAGAGTACTTTTAACAGAACCTTATATATAAGGATCAATACATATTTCTTTTTTAACATGGATATAGTGTCCTATTTAACATGGCTGGTTAGTAACTGAGGCTATATTCTAAGTCTTTTGTGTGCAAGTCTGGTACTTTAAAGAAAATCATATTGTGTTATTTGTCTCATTTCCATCTCAAAACAATAGTTATTACCTCCTTTTGAAAGGTGAAAATTAAAGCTTTGAGAGTTGAGTAGCTCGCCCAGGTTCACACAGGTAAGCAATAATTGAATAAGATCTTAAAGCCTGGTTTGTTTGATACCAAAGCCTGTGCATTTAGATTTCAAGCTAAACTGGTACTTTGTAGAATACAAAGCCACTTCATATCTTATAGATGTAATTTGTACTTGTGCCTTGAAGCTCTCTACAGAAGTAGAGTATGCAGTCTCATTGTCTGACTAGTGGTACAGTGGTGAAGAATGGAGATACTCTAGACATTCAGAGGTGTGGTTTTTTTTTTTTTTTTTTTTTTTTTGTCTTTTTGAGACAGGGTCTTGTTATGCCATTCAGTTTGGCCTTGAGCTCACTTTGTAACCCAGGCTGGTCTTGAACTCACAACAATCCTCCTGCCTCAGCCTCCTGAGTGCTAGGATTACAGGAGTGTGCCACCACACGCAGCTTGACATTTAGAGTTTAAATTACAGCTCTACCATTTACATGTCCTTGGTTAAGTTTCTGTCTGATTTAGATTCATCATATACAAATAGTGGTAATAATGATAACTTTCTCATGGATTTTTTTCCTGAGAGTTAAGTAAGTTTGATGTACTTAGAATATTGTGTGACATATAGTAAGTCTCTCATGTGTTATCGTTTCCCTGTGTATTCATTGCCAGTGGGAAGAATTTATCTTATGTCCAGTGAAACTTAGTCCTGTTGTCCTCTTTTGTCCTATCCTCCAGGGACAGAAAGACAAGTAGAGTATCAACCTCATTTTCATTATATATTAATTGTTTAATTATGATGATGAAATTGTTTTTACTTTTTTATAATAGTTCTTTTAATCTTCAAGCAAAAACTGATTTCCCCAGTGCTTATATTTAAAATACTATAAGGGGTTTTCTGTACTTACAGTAACAAATAACATTAATATTCAGAGGATAAGAACATTTATTTTCATATGGTTTACAAGAGACATCCACGTTTATTAATACAGCAGTAATGAACAGTCTTTTTATCATTATCCTGAAATAATGTCTGCTCTCTTGCCTAAAATTAAAATACTTCTTAAGGGGTGACAGTGAATAAGTATTGGACTTGAGAGTCAGAAAACCTGGGTTCAAGTCTCATTTGACATTTACCAGTTGTGTGACCTTGTGTGGGAAAGCCCTCCTATCCTCTTTCTATATCTATATGAAATAGATATATAGTGACTGCCGTAGTTATCTTAAAATACTTGTTGATCAAACATACTTTATTTTTTCAAGGTCCAAAGTCAAGTAATACTTAGTCAATGAAAACTTCCTTGACTCTTCCAGTTAGATTATATCTCTTTTCCTTTATATTTCTACAGTAGTTTGCATCTCTACAATATCCTACTGTTTTGCAGCACTTAGACCATATTTTCCACTGGATTATAAGTTCTCTGTGGGTATATATTGATTTTTGTTTTTTGAAGACTGTCTGAGATAGTTTCTTAAGTTTATGCTTCATAAATACTCATTGGATTGAAATAATTTGAATTTCTGTAATGGTGCTTTATGTACTAAATTGTGTACTAATAGAAAATATTATCATTAATATCTAATATACTTTCCACTTATCTTTCTCATGGGCTTTATTTTCTAACTAACTTATACTATTCTATGTTTAATCAGCCTCTTTTCTGCATCTCCAAATATCTTATCATGGGAACAGTCAACCAAGAGCACAATTAAAGTCCTTATTAACTTCTCAAATGCCAGTTGTACTGTCCTAACTGGTGTCCAAATCAAATCATCACGGTGTCTGCTTTACAAGAGAATAGTAAAAGATTATTATCAAATGTCTTCACGCAAATTATGTTGTCTTTATTACTGTTCAAATTGAATTAAATAATCAGATCTGTGACTTCTAGACTTGCAATGTAAGGAATAGGGATATAATACTAAAGAACCTCTGAAAACCATTGAAAAGAATAAAACCACACCAATTGAATATGTCACAACTTTTGTTGGGAATGATGACTAAAAAGGTCAGTTTTGGATTTGGATGTTTGGTTTAAGTCCACTGAGCAAGAAACATTTACATTGTTTCTCATCAGTTGGGAAGTCTGTGTATTGAACTTTTCACAAGTTTTTGACATAGTCCCCAACATATTGCTTGTCCGACAATCTTCCACAAGGTTATAAAGTTAGTCTTCTATAGTATTTGGATTAGTTGGTCAGATTTAAGGCTCTTTTGATCCAGTATCATTACAGTTAGAGAAGAAAGATCATACTGGTGAATGTAGAAAAACATTCCAGGATACAAAAAATAAAAAAGGGAAGAAAATAAAAAAGAAGATGGGACAAAGGGATAAGAAAATAAATGAAAAGGAAAAAAGTGAAAAAGAAGTGAAAGGAGGAAATGGACATTATATTTGTTAAACAGGTACTAAGTTGTAATATCCAAGATACATGAAATTGAAATGTTTATAAATGGTTCAATGAGATTTTGTTAGTTCAGCAGGGTTACTACTTCATTGATAGCTCTTAAAACTCTCTGTAAAAATTTTTGGGTTGATAATTATTGTGCCGATCTCTATGTATGTATGTGTGTAAGATGTAATACACTGGAAGGTTATAAACTATGACTGATAGTTAACAGTTATTAGGTGTTTTCTATATGCAATGACACATTCTAAATATTTCACAATTCTTTCAACAACTTTGAAATATAGGTATTTTTATTATTTATAGAAAAAGAAACAGATGCACTGAATAATTGGAAAAAGATTCTCAGAATTAGTGAAGTCTGAAGCTGTGACATGACCCCGGAGATTCCCTTTCAGACAGATTTCTGTTTATCTGATCCTCCCGCTCTTGGCAAAAACTTTTGGTTGCAATTTCCAATTACGATGTACTGCAATTGGAGCCTTTTCTAAGACTCCTTGGAGATATTTAATAATTTAGAATTTATAAAGCTAACCAAAGAAACAACTCTCATGAAGCATGAAAAACCATCTATTACAGAGTTTAGTATAATTATATATACTAAATAATATATATTGGATTTTGTCATTCAGTGCTCATTTGTTTGTCACTAAGAAATTGGTAAAAATTTTTAATCATGTGCAGCCTAGAAAAATTGGCAGTGTACTGGTCTGGTCTGGGTTTCACTTTGCTTGTTCTTTTGTTCATCTTCTATACCTATAGTGCATTGGATCCCTCAACGATCTGTGGTGAACTGAAGGACTCTTTGCTCTTTGCATCAGGGATTTTGTGAAAATAACAACAAAAATGTTTAGCATCTGTAATTTAAATTCAGATTTTCCCATTTACTTGGAAAAAATTTAAAGCCTACAGGACATTAAAAAAAAATCATGACATTATTTTAGCCCCAAATCCTTCACTATTTGTCTCCCAAGAAAAAAGATCCTGAAAGTACCTCGATACGTTTATCACATTTTCTGCTTCTTTCTTATTATAGATATGTGATTAGTACTTGTAGTTTTCTTTTTTGTGAAATATTTTAAATTTTCTTGTACTGTAAATAACAAAAATTCCTTGTAGTAAGAATGAGATTTTTTTGAATTTTTTATTTTAAAGACAAATAAAAAATAAAGAATAAAAATGATAAAGAATTTTAAAAAATAGGAAATCAACACTAGTTAATATATAGTGTATTGTTATCTTAAAAGTATTTTTATACAATGGAGTATTACTCAGCTATAAAGAAGGATAAACTTAAGGATTTTGTAGGTAAATGAATGCAACTAGAGACTGTACTCATAAGTGAAATAAATCAAACTCACATGTGTAAATATTGTATTGTGTCCCTAGTGTAAAAAAAAAAACAAAAAGCAAACAAACAA
>RJWT010031382.1:0-14400 GCA_004365215.1 Cuniculus paca | reverse complement strand
GGTTATTAAATGCCAGGTACTATGTCAAACACTTTATATGTATTTAATCCCAACAATCTATAATTTGCTTCTTCTATCGTCTTTATTTTATGGATGAAATAAATCAAGTCTTAGAGGAGTTTAGGAACTTGTCTTGTATCCTGTTCATTATTTTATCCCCCACACAAAGTCTGATACAGGAGTGTTCAATAAATATTTACTAGAGGATTACAAATTCAACCATAGCCTGAGCAAGTTTGTGACTTAGAACTTGCTATGGTTTGTATATAGATGCCCCCCTCCAAGCCTCATGTAGTCATGGAAGTGGCTGAATCTAGCATTTGTGGTTGACTCGTTGTGTAGCACTGGGTTTGGCAGTGTGAGCACTGCACCCACCCAGGGTAGAGCTGACATACAATGTAAGGTTGGAATGGGGGTGTGTCTTCCTCTTTGGCGAGGTTTGCTGTTGCTGCTTGCAGCCGCCATGAACGGCAGTGCCTCAGCCATGCCACCCTGCCTTGGAGCCAGCTAAGCATGGACTAAAAGCCTCAAAACTGTAAGAAAATAACCTCTCCCTCCTTCACTTTGGGCGTCAGGTATTTTGTCCCAGCAACGAGAAAAAAGTAACCAAGACAGAACTCATCTCAAAAACAGTAAGTAAATCAAATGCTGAGAATGTAACTGAGTGTGAAGACATGAAGGTCCTGGGTTCAATCTCCAATACTACAATCAATCAATCGATCAATATTTACTGAATGAGTGAATGAATGCTTTCAAAGAAGTCTTAAACAAATGCCCTGTTAAGCAGATCATGTCATTCCTAGTGTACATAGAACATTCATAACAAACAGAAGTTTGAAAATTTACTTCTTACACCTGGAACCCTAGTCTATGTGGTACAATAGTTGAATAAAAAATTGCCTCAGAGTATCTGCTCTGGAATCAAAACTCCTGACTTTAAATCCATGCTCTCCCATTAGTGACACAGACCTTCACAAGGTATTTAAGTATCTGTATCCTTGAGTTTCTTCATCTCTACTGTGGGAATAGGACCTATACTTTCTGAGCTTCCTGCAAGGATTAGGAAGTAACCCAGCAAGAAGCCACAATATGGTGATGGGGTCCAAACAAAGGGAGTCAAATTATCTAAAGTTACTTAAGCAAGACAGGCCTCTCCCATTAGTGGCTCTAAATTACATATATTTATCCCCAGCTCCAAATCTATTCTAGTCCAGCTTTAAGTTTGACACTACCAGGCAATCACTGGGCCAATGAGAATTGATTCAGGATCCTATGACTGGCTAAGCTAGAGGAATGTCCTGAACAACACAAGTGGGTTCTAGGAATCTCCAGTATCATTAGTATCCATTTCCTCAGAGGAGCTTCGGTCAACTCTATGCCTCCACTTCTAGTGTCAGGTTTGTTCCCTAAGAAAAAGCTGACCATCTGTTTACTGCCTAGTTTGCTCTCCTCCCCACTAAGCATTTAAACTAGACAGTAGGTGATATGGAGTTCTCAATCAGTTGTCGATGTGTAATATCCTACTTTGCACTAATGCAAGGACCTTTTTCTACACCGATAAAATATTTAAAACACTTTTGCATGTGTATGCAATAAGCACTAAATGAATGTTACCTAGTATTATTAGCCCAGTGTGAGTCAATTCTCCTCACCTCAATGCCTCATCCCCCACCACATTATCTATTTTCAAAAGACCTCTTATTTTAACCACATTTATAATTTCCCAACGTGGTAGAAGTCATTAAAACTTTACAAAAGGAATTATTAACTTCCTTGAATTCACAATACAAAGTAAAACAACCTTATTCAAAATGCCCATAATTTAAAATGGGCATAGCATACAGAAGAAAACTGAATATAAAGCTCATTTACTTTTCAAGTACCAAAGAAAATCATTAAATACAGCAGGAAGAGGCAAAAAGAGAAGTTACAATTATGGAAGCACAAAAATTTCTAATACTAAACAAAGAGCATGTTTATGCTCTTTTTTACAATGTGCTGTCTGCAATCCTCAGTTTCACAGCTAATTACCATGTCTTCTTTTCCATAACTTCAAATATTCAGAACAATTTAACATGCACGAAAGCATAATAACTAGCAAGTGCCTTATACATTGCTCAATTTGTTTAAATGTCTTGAATTTGGTAATTAAAATCTTAATTAAAAAGTTTCCTTTGAACTGTCATTTTTGTTAATGTAGTAGTATGAGTTTGTTCTAAATTTTACCTTAGAAAATATAACATAGCTTTCAATAAATAAAATCAGTGACCATTCTATGGTCTAATACTATGTGCAAATGCCTCACATATTATGGAATTCTTCTGTTTTCTTATACCAAGAGTACATTTAAAAATCTATGAAATTGGTTTAGTATCCTGAGTTTTATGTTTCTAATACAGTTACGAGTAGTTTTTTCAGTCTAAAACTTTTTAATTCAAATAGCTAAAGAACAAAAACTTTATGTGGAGCTTTTGTTTTAATTTTCAAATAATAGCAATCTAATGAGATAGAACAATTACCTCTAGGTAATAAGAGTCCATCATATAATCAGAAAAAAACAACAACTGAAAATAAAATATCACTCTATGAGATGTTTATGGCTACAAAAAAACAAAAAACAGACTACATAAGAACACAAACAAAGTACAAGCAAAACTCTGCTTTGGATCCATCAGCAATATATTTATCAGTTTTACCTGTTTTCTGAAATATCAAGTAACATGATAATATATGACCGTAAGTTTTTTTTTAAAGAAAAGAAAATGCATAGACTTTATATTTGACTTGATCAAGGCAGCGAGAGAGGGAGGTATACAACACATATAAGTGTTCCTTGCAAAGTTAAAAATGATGAAGACTACTACAGGAAATGGTATTGAGAAGCTGCAAATCATTAGCATCTCTAACATGGTTGCAAATTTCTATTGTCCCTTTTCTGGTTTCCCACACTATTTTATTTCAGAAGCATTTTATGAAAACTCTCCTGCAAATCCTATCTCCCATCTGGTTCACCATTTAACAATATATCCCACCATGTCCCTTTTTAGGTTCCAAAACAAGGTGGCTCTGTCATCACGTTAGCAAGGTAGATCATACTATTTCAGCAAATTTTCCTAGCTTCCTTTTCTTCTTTTCTTCTCTTATAGTTAAGGTGCATTTCAACTATATGTGCCCTTTGTGCCATCTCAAACTTGGAAGTAGTAAGAGGATTGAAATACAAGACAAAAAACTGGTATATGTATTAAATATAAAATGGGCAGGAGGTGAGAAACAGGGCAGTGGTCCTAAGGAAGGTTTCCTAATTGTTGTAGGCTAACGTAATAGAAAAACTACTGAACCCTGCCTGTACCTCCCCAGTCCTTTGCTTGTGAGGCTACTCCCCACTTGAGAATGTAACTTAGTTCCGTATTCTTAGGCCTGTTCGGTGCACCGTGCCCCAGCAGGTATGCCAAGCAGGATGTTATAGATGTATGTGTAATTGTAATCATTGTCAATGGGGATGGATCAAGATGTTATAGATGTATGTGTAATTACAACCATTGTCAATGGGGATGGCAACCAGGACGTCTAGATGCACACTTAATTGTAACCATTGTCACCAGGGGTATGGTTGTAGTATATAAATACCTAGCTCTCCCTTCACTTGGCACTGCACAGTGGTTCCCTGCGTGGGTCCTGCTGTCCAGTCGCCAGCTGGCTAATAAAGGCTCTTAAATTCTAATTGGCACCGTCTCTGGCTCCTTGGTTTTTATCTTGAACCCGGTTCACTAATGACAATTTATACTCTCAACCAATGAGGCAGCACTATGTAGGAAGGAACGTTAAGAGCAATGCTTCTTATCACATTTAATACAGGGAGTTACTAATTGCTCCACCTTTGTAATTACTATCAGCAAAAATTTATAATCAATATACACATCAAGATGTACAAAAAACATGCAATACCTGTATACAGTATTGCAAGTACTACATACTACTTAAAGGATCTCTAAACATTAGAGCTGCAAAGTCACATACCTGTTCTATACAACATATATATTTGACATAACAGATGATCCTTTTTATTGCCCAAAATTCAGGAACAAAAACTATTCCAGGTTGAGTATTTCTAATCCAAATATCTGAAGTGCTCCAAAATTCCAAATATTTTATTGTATTGTTAGGAATATCAAAATAAATACTCCAAACTGAAAAACTCTGAAAGATGAAACACTTTCTGGTGTTTCACACTAGTTTCACCCACACTAGTTTATATTCTAGCCTATCTAATTACATTTTAGGAAATATAGTTTATTGTAGAAAATTACATAAACTATGTAATATTTTAAATAACTGGTTTTTAATCTATTAAATACTCTTACATCTCACTTTGTCTACAGTATTAATTATATATTTATAACATCCTTAATTTTGGTAGGTCTTACTAAAAGGTCTCTCTCTGGACAATAAACTATAAAAACTAAATGTTCCAAATGAACAATAATTTTTTTCCAATTGTATAGGAAGATATTATAAGGCAATCAGAAGAAATAAGTTACTGGATATGAGAAAAAATTACATTCATTAAAAATGTTTTATTTGGAGAAAATGTACTAGTAAATAAAATTTGTATAAAGAAATGCTATTTACTTAACTGCTAAAGCTTAATAGCAATGCTGTTAACTATTTCTTACCTGCCTCTTTCAACTGCCAAGGCATCAAGTTCATCAAAGAAAATAATGGAAGGAGCCACTGCTCTTGCTTTTCGGAAGATCTGGTGGAAAAAGAACTACATTAGTCAAAGAGGAGTAAACTCCAGAAAATTCTTTAGTTGATTTCCATTGGAAAATGTCTTTAGAACAAAATCTACTGTGTATAAATCAACCAGTCAATCACTTTTTGTGTATCTCACAACAGATACTGAAGACTTTAGAGTAGATGAAAAAGTGATCTCTGCAGGATTACGGAGACAAAGACTACCAATACAAATTCACATAGGTACTATATTAGAGGCAGTGCAGTTAAGCAATTAGACATTCTCAGGTAAAATTTCTCAGCAAGTAACGTTACTTTTCTAAACTTCAATTTCCACATCTATGAAACTGAAATAAAAATAAATGCTTACTTCATAAAATTTAAGAAATGAATAAAAGAAGATCATAAAGCATTTGGTACAATCTGTGGAAAACTTATGAGCTCAATGAACAATGGGTATTACTGAGATAAACACAGATTTGAAAGAAAAAACATGTAAAAAAATCATATATCTAAAAGTCACATACCTTGATTTTTTTTTTTAAAGACTGTAAAAGACAATGATATTTGCTATAAAGCCAGGAAACAATAGGCAAATCTTAAGAGCACAGACTGGTTGAGCAGAAGTCAAATTACCAAAATCAGAGGACACAGGAGTGATATATGTGGAAAAAAGCTACAATAAAGGAAGTATGGGCAACAAGAAATCCAAATGTTTGTTACCTAGACCCCCATTTTATGCTCAAATGTACGAGCTTAAAAACAGAAAACTCGACATTAATATGGTAAATATTGCCTTTTTCATGCTGTCATTAACAGCTAATGCTTTATACAACTATCATCATCTACATTTTGGGGAGGGGAAGAGTAATTTGAAACTTTTCTTGTTAAAAAATCTTCCTGTTTGGTACTCAGTACTTCACAAGTGAGGCCCATCCATTCTATTGCTATTTGTGTATTCCTGTCCTTAAATAACTTTGGAAGCATATGGGATCTTTGTGTTAAACAGGTCAGTTTATGCTTAGAAAAGTAAAGATGTGGTCAAATTGTTGTCTCCAGTTGCCTTGACTTTGTACAAATTTACCAGATGTATAGCTTCCTTGATATGAAGGAGTGTCACATCAACCGCGCAAGGAATTGAAAGTCTGGTTTAAAATACAGGAGACAGAAAGAGGAGACACTGTCTAATTCACCAGGCAGAGATAAAATAAGTAAATACAGCGCAGTGAAATTTTCCTATACTCATCCAATTTATAGGGCTACCTAGTTTAAAGGATTTTAAATCTGATTCTGAGATCAAATGTGTTCCTTTATAACCAGATACGTCCTCCTTATTAAAAATACTTTTCACTTGGTAAATGTAAAGGTTAGCAATATTATGATGCTTAAAAATAAACACAAAGTATTACAAATTATCAAAAATTTCATTTTCAAATGGTAATATTTGCCTGAAGAAAAACATATGCCACTAGAATCCAGATTTAGAAATCTCAAAATGTTACTCAAATGAAATGGAAGCTACAGAGAACAGTGTGGTTCTCCTATGCAGAGTGTCACTTGAAGTATAATTATCTTACCTCTCTAACTGCTCTTTCAGATTCACCAACATATTTATTCATTAATTCAGGTCCCTGCATAAAAAGAAAACAACTATTTAGAGTATTCATAAGTGAAACACATATATCTTTCAGAAAGGAGGAACGATTTACAAAGAGGAAAAAACCAAAAAAACTGTTACTAAATTAGTTCTTTCAGCATGCTTATTGTTTTTGAGTGTTTATTTATACCTTAAAAACTAAAGCCATTCTATTCCAAAAATTACATATCAATACAAAGGAAAGGCTGCGACTAAACGTAATTTTTTGTTCTTCATTATCTGCCTAACCATTCATACATATTTTTGTATTTTTACAATATGCCAGGCATGATGCTTGGCACAGAAGATAGAACACCTTAATCTGGATGACAAAGAGATAAACTGCATAGATTCCCAATCTAACCACTGGCTGGTGATGATAAATCCATTAGACAAATAGTCCAACAAGACAAGAAGCAAGAACTCAAGTTTCTTCTTATGATTCTTTTGACAAGCCCTGAAAAATGAAGGAAATGGAAAGGGAAACATGTAAGCCTATGACAATACCTTACAATCTTAGAATGTTTCCAATATAAATGTTGCACTCGTATGACTTGGCCATGTAACACTGACTATATGGTTCTGCAGGTACAAATATGCTCTTTTCAACTACTAACCTAGCCAGGACCTACTGAACAATGTCTTAGAATCACACATATCACTAACCCTTAAGATATCATACTGAAAAACCTTCAAATTGTCTAAGTCCTTTTCACAGCTTGTCTGCATTACCTTTTAGATATCTGCCACTCACTACTCCATCCAGTTGGCAGGATTCTTACTCCCTTCTTGTGCCCATGTATTTTAGGAGTACCAAAGGTGGAAGGCATGAACTGCTGATAACAAAATTCCATTAATTTTTGCTAATTAGACTTCACCAAGGAAGTCTTTATAAAGGTAGCTGGTTTCCAAGTGTTAGGATGCGTATCGCTGATTCAAAGACGTGTTTTTTACACATTTAATTATTTATGAATTTTAATATTTTTTTCTTTCTCGAGTACCTAAACTATCAGATACTATATGAGAAGAGGTACTTTGTTTTTTATTGTATATATGTCTGTTTTCTCAGGAAACACAGGCATCCTTCTAAGTCATAGGATATTTGAAAATATTAACACTGTCCTTTGAGCCACAACTCTTGCCTTCAGAGATGGATGCCAGATGTCTTTCTCGGTTATAGGAACTTTAAGCATACTGACATTCCTCCCAACATGTGGCTATATTCACATTCTTTCTTACACAATGCCAAATTCAATGGACATACATGTGTGTGTGAGTTTGTCTCTGCCTGCCTGTCTGTCTGTCTCCTCCCCCACACCTTCTTTCCACACATGCAGGCACGCACATACTTTACTCTGAATAAGATTCATACTCTATTACATGAAAATCATGGGCCCAGACAATTCAGGAGATATACTACACATCTGCTCAAGTATTTCCTAAGTAATTTATAGCAATTTTTACAAATTTAACTGATTCAACATATAGATAAGCCCAAGCACCATAACAATTAATTATACAAATTGGGATGGGTAGTGCTTGGCTTCAGTTAAAAGACACCATGTCACAAAGAAAACTGGCATACAATGACAAATACTATAATGAAGGCATGCTCAGGTGCCATTTAAACATAGAGAAATCCTTAGACTCAAGGATGTTCCTAAAGAATGTAAAATTTCAAGTGAGTCCTCAATTCATTTATGCCACATTTTCATGGGAAATACATCAAGGTCCAGGAAGAAGTCAGAAAGGTCTCTGACTTGCCAAAATAGATGTCACTATATGCATTTTAATTGCAGAAGAGTTCATAAGGTCTTTATTAAAAGTTCAATGATTTTCAAATTATATACAAGGTTAACACACAAGTAAAACTGACAAAAGAATTTAATGCAGATGAAGCACAGGATACTGGGAGATTGCAGAAATGAATAAGGCTACTGACAGGAAAAGAGATGTCGAAAATGAGTTCAGATTTTACCTTGAAAGCAATAGCAAGTGTTTAGGGGAATGAACAGATTATACATATGTTGCTGAAAGATTATTCTGGCCACAGTGTAAAGGATAGCTTGGAGAAACCTGTAAAGGCCAGAAACAGAGACCAGTTATGAAATGTTTAAAACAGTGAAGAAATGAGGATGGGACAAGAGCAAACAATGTAAGGAAAGTGAGAAGACAGCCACAAAAGTATTAAAAAGATAAAATAAAGTTATTGTAGACAGTGGGATATAAAGATAAGAAAGCAGAATATGATAATTCAAACAGTATTTTTGATACACATAATAACTTAATTCATCAAAAAGAGGATTTTCAATATATTTAGTGTAGCAGTTATCAGAAATATGTAACTCATTAAAAATATTTCACTCCAGAAAGAGACCATCATGGCCAACTAGGGGTGTCAAGCAGGTAAGGAGCCTCTGAACAGTGCACCAGGGCAAAGAGGGTAGCCTAGTCAGGGGCTAAAAAGCCTGACATGAGAGAACAAATGAGAAGAGAAACTCGCTGGACCAAAATCCAGCATTAACGAGGTCTGTAGGGGAAGCCAGATCAGTCCTGGACCATGGCACACCGTACACGCAAGGCCCAGCTGCATAGGCCATCTTGGGAAAGGATCATGCTGAAGGAAGGGAACCGGCACTGCAGCGGCAGCGTGGCTAATGGAATAGGCTCCACAATCACTTTAATCTCTCCACCAAGAATAATCACAGCAAATGAGATGAGCATAAGCCAGGGCTTCAGAGAAACTGAAAACATGGAAAGTTAGAAAATGATATAACCAAATAATGGGCTTAATAAAAAAAACTGATAATGGTGAGCTTAAAGAAGAGTCTGTATAGCAGCCCACCCTTAGGGAGCAGTGGAACCTTGGGGAGAAAACTTACCAACCCAGAAATAATGTTATCCATGACTCCTGTGGGCAACAGGAGTGCTATGCTAGTGGGAAATTCAATGTTCTGCCCACATTAGCCAGTGGGTACCCACAGGGGAGTCGCTAGCATCACCATGCTGGGGACTGCAGAGAGCAGAAACCCTGGGACTATGCCAAGTCCTCAAATTAGAGTGAAGCTATCAGACAGTGACTGAAAAAGGATCCTGAGTGGAGGGACAGAGGCTGCTACCAGGGTGAAAGGGTTTTCAGAACTGTGATAGGCAAAATGCTTGAAGGAAAACTCAGAAGCTACTGCAGGATTTGCACTGCAGTGAAGGGAAGAGGAATGTGATAGTTAACTGTTGTGACAACTTGAGTAAGAAACACCCAATTGATTGGCTTAGCACAGTTCTGGGTGTGACTGAACAGATTTACTGAAAATGGAAGACCTGCCCTGGGTGTGAGTGGCACTAACCAATAGGCTTGTGCCCTGAATGGAATAAAAAAGGGAAAGGAAGGCTCGCTTCTGTTTCTTTGGAGGAGTTCCAGTCTTCACTTTTGCCTTGCAAATCATCTCTTCAGCCTTTCACAGTAGACCCTTCAGCTTCCTGATATGGACTCACACGGGAACTCAAGGGGGATTCTCCAGTGAGCCCAAGGCCTCTGACTTTTGACTGGATCCTTCAAATCTCCAGCACACAGACAGCCTTTTTGCACTCTTTCATACCTGACTCTGCAAGCAGGCAGACATTGTAAGCCTACAAGTAAGATATATTTGTATTAAATATAATTAAATTCTCCAGTGAACGTTCACTGGCACTGGGAGCAAAGAAGTCCCTAGTGGAAGCTGAGGGAAAACCTGATGATGGGCAAACTGTACTGCATCCACCTCTTCCCAAATTAACTGAGGCACTGAGATCTTGGGACAAAACCTGCAGTTAGCCACAGCCACAGCACTGGTTACAATGAGGACCCGGCCCAAAGAAGCAAGTGGGTCAGCAAGTCTCTCTGCTTAAAGCTGGCAATTAAGCAAACCATGGAGGGCGGGAGGGACCACAGTCCCAATCATCTCAGACCTGCAATTGAACCCAGATGTAAGTTCATGTCTATGTAAAAGGGACTATGAGAAAACCTCAGATTTCAGCTTTTGCAACAGTGACAGGGTTTTTTTCTTTTTGTTTTTTTTTTATTGTTGTATTATATTTTATTGTTTTCTTTTTCTTTCCTTCCTCCTTTTCTTCATTTCTCGTACTCTCTCTTGCATCTCTTTTTCTACTCTCTTCCTTTCTTTCTTATTCTCCTACCATTTATCTCCTCCTTTATACTTTTAATTTAAATAGTACTTGTCAAGGGCATGTCAGGGTAACACTAACAAAACTGGGCATAGAGGATGCAAACATTAACTACCAACATATTAGCAGGTTTGGATAATCTCAGAGTCTGTCAGTCTCTAATTAAACCTCCCACCCTGTTCACTGCATCTCCCATTCCCACGAATCTCCCCTCAACACAATCAGTTTTCTCCAGCTATAAAAATAACCCCGATAGACTCTCTGCTTTTTTTCTTCTTTCTTTACCTCTCTCCTCATGGACTTATCACTCCGTTCCTTTCTTTCACTTTCATTTTCCTTACCATTCCCCCAACATCTGCATCTAACTGCTGACAGCTGTTACAATTTGGTCTACATGGGGTATTGATAAAGGATGAAACTGTCACAAGTTTTAATGTACATGGCTGATACATGGTTGGATCTGTTGACATTCTAACTTGTAGGAATTTTCCCCTGACAACAATGTCTAGTTCCAATATTAAAGTGAGTAGGAAATGGGGAGGTAAGCCAACGCGAAGACACAAAGAAGTTCAAGATCACATCACTGGAAAGCAGATACTAGGGAAAGGGATCTCCATACTACCCACACAATCGCTACACCAGTTGATTATCAACTCTCAGAGTGCACATACACACACACACACACACACACACACACACACACACACACAAGAAGCATCCAAAACAAGACAAGAAAATACATCCAAAGACCCTCCACTCACAAAAACCAGATCCAAAGGGCATCCATAGGGAAACCAGATGGCTGAATTACTTCAAATGATCAAACATGAAACAAAGACATGTGGAGAGTTAAAAAATGATATAACCAAATAATGGGCTTAACAAACAAACTGATCAGTAAGCTTAAAGAAAAGTCAAATAAAGAATTATGAGAGTTAACCAAAGTGATTCAAAACATGATCACAAATTTACCAAAGAATCAGAGCCTGAAAAGATGCTAAACAGCAATCTTGGATATAAAGAACTGTATCAAATATATGAACAGAAAAGTAACCAATGTGAAGAAAGAATATCAAATCTAAAAGATATACATGATAAACAAGATCATTCATACTCAAGATACCTTAAAAACAAAAGAAAGCAAGGAAACAAGGGAAACTGATCCAACAGCTACTAGGTGACACAAAGAAGACTAGCCTAGGAGTAACAGGAGTTACAACTGAAGTTAGAAAACAGGCAGCATGGATTAAAAATTTGTTTACAGAATTTGTGGCAGAAAGCCTTGCAAGTATGGGGAAAGAATTTGAAATACAGTGATGTTGAACATTTGTTCATGTATTAATTTGCTGTTTCTACTTACTCATCTGAGAAGTGTTCATTCATTTTAGAAGTCCATTTTTGGACTGGGTCTTTAAGTTCAAGGGATCCAATTTTTTGAATTCTTTGTATATTCTAGTTATTAGTCCTTCAATGAACAGTTGGAAAAATATTTCCCACTTTCAGGGCTGTCTCTTCATTCTGTTGGTGGTTCCTTTTGCTCTGCAAAACTTTTTAATAAGATGAGATCCCAGCTGTTGATTCTTTGTGATAGTTCCTGTGCGATCAGTGTTTTGTTCGTAGTCATTGCCTCTATCAATGTTTTCAAGAGTTCTACCTATTCTATCTTAAAGCACATTTAGTGTTTCTGTTTTAATATTTAATTTTTGATCCATTTTGAATTTAGTTTAGTGCATGGTGAAAAATATGTGTTTAGTTTTAATCTTCAGCATGTGGAAAGCCAGTTTTTCCAGCACCATTTATTAAAGAGACTATCTTTTCTTTCAGTGAAGGTGTTTGGCACCTTCATCAAAGATAAGGTGGTTGAGTATGTCTGCAGTTTTTTCTACATCTTCTAATCTGTTCCATTGTTCCTTGGGTCTTTCTTTTGCCAGTGCCATGCTGTTTTTATCATAGTGGCTTTGTAGTATACTTTCAAGTCAGGGATTGTGATACTCTCTTTCTTGCTTTTGTTGCCCAAAACTGCTTTTGATATGCTAGGTCTCTTCTGGTTCCAAATGCATTGTTTATTCCAGAGATTCAAAATAAAACAATGCTGAGATTCCACTCACTCCACAAAGAATGGATACCATCAAGAAATCAACCAGTAACAACTGCTGGCAGGGCTGTGGAGAAAAAGGAACCTTTTTCCACTGTTGATGGGACTGCAGACTGGTGCAACTACTATGGAAATCAGTGTAGAGACTGCTCAAAGGAAAAAAAAACCTAAAACTAAAACTAGAGGTTCCAATCAACTCAACTATTCCCTTTCTTGGTATCTTCCCAAAAGAATTAAAATTAAATGCAACATACCACAGAAATATATATACATACCTGTTTACAGTGACACAGTTTGTAATAGCCAAATCTTGGAAAGAGCCCAAATGCCTATCAACTGATGAATGGCTAAAGACAATGTAATTTTTTTTCTTAATACAATGAAGTACTATTCTGCCATAAAGAAGGATAAGCATGAGACATTTCTAGCTAAATGGATGCCCTCTGAGACCATGCTCTTAAGTGAAACAAATTGGACAGACATGTTCAGATATCACTTGGTTTCTCTGGTATGAAACCAAAAGTATAAATAAGGGCCAAATTCTGTAACTGGTATTGTGAAATGGGAAGATGTTCAAATGAGAAGGGGAACAACGAAAGGGAAGGAGAAAAGGAAAGAAAAGACAAGAAAAAAGAAGGAAAGGAAAATTAGAAACAAAGCTTTTGTAAATAAAAGAGGGGAAGAGGAATGGTAGGGAGGGGAGGGAAATGGAAAAAAAAAGAAGCAAGATATATCATGTACAGGTACAAATTCCCTATAATGAACATGATCATTATGTATATCTAAAATACATCAATAAAATAGAAAGTCTAAAAAAAAGATTTAAAAATACAGTGGTACCTTGCTTCACAAATACTTGTTTGGTAACAATGTGGTTCACAAACAGAGCATCTAGCAAAACTTTGTTTTTGTTTGCAAACTCTACATCAGCTGACAAACATGACCACAGCTATCCTTCCCACGCAAACACAAATGTGGTCATCTTTTCCAAAATCATAGAGCAAGTTAAGCTCATGACTCAAGGTACAAGTTAGCAAGGCATACAGAACTTCAAATAGTCATTTGTAGAAAATAACTTCTCTAGGTCACAACACAGAGATATCCAAACCAACACTCCAAAATACTCTAAAGGATTTCCTTGATAGAGATAATAAGGCCAACAATGCAGAAAAATCTAATGGAATGATACATCAAGCAAGATAAGCAGTTACACAAAAAGGAAAATAAAAAATCAACAGAAAATAAGGCAGGGACAGGAATACTTCAAAATCTTTTGATAGTAACTCTCAATGTAAATAACCTCAACTTCCCAATCAAGAGATATAGACTGGCAGAATGAATAAAAAAAAAACCAATATTATGCTGCATACAGCAGAGATATTCAACACAAACAGAAATTCAAAATTAAATTTCAAAGGATGGAAAACAGTATTTCATGCAACAAGACCACAAAAGCAAAGAGGGGTGAGTAGGTATCTTATTTTCGGACAAAGTGGACTTCAAAATAAAACTGATCAGAAGAGGCAAATAGGGTCACTACATATTAAGGGGACAATTTAATACAGCATACCAGCACTCGACTTCATAAAACAAACACAAATAGACATAAAAGATCAAATAAACATCAACATGATCATAGGAGACTTCAGTACTATACTTTCACAAACAGATCAATTCACACAAAAAAACAAAGAAATACCATAGTTGAACCACACCTTCAAACAAAAGAACTTCAGAAATATTTACTGAGTGTTGTATCCTACTACAACAGAAT
>RJWT010031381.1:0-14414 GCA_004365215.1 Cuniculus paca | reverse complement strand
TATAGTAGCCATTGTTGTTTTCCCATTACCCTGCTTTGATATTCTGTACCAATTTCACTGCTGTGTTTTGATTGGATTTATTCTGTTATGTTTTGTTGGGTTTTACTATCTTTACAATAAAAAAATTTTTAAAAAATAGAGAGCTTAATTGAATCAGGCCATGAAGCACATACACACTGCCCATTGCCCTCCTCAAGTGTTTAAATTTTTAAACTTTTAAATTAATATAATATGAGAGGAGACAAGTAATAACAAGGTAAGCTTACTGGAAAGTGTGCTTGGAAACAAAGTGTATCTTAAACCAAAGCATCGGGCTTACACCTGGAAGATTTCACCCACCACTGCATAAATAGCCAAACACAACTATCTTTAATTCACAAAAATGAAACATTTGACCAAAAAAGTATAGGAGATAGAAATTTTTTCCTGGTGCTATAGAGACAGTACTGTAAGGGAAAGATGAAAGAAAATAATAAAAAGTGAAAAACAGCATAGATTACCCCTACTACCTTTTGCATAATGGATTAACTAGAAAATACTTGACAAAGAGAACTGACGTCAACTACCCTGAAACCAAATGAGCTACTTCCAAACAGCTAGCAGAGCAAACTCGTCTATGTGGCAAAATAGTGAGAAGATTTAGAAGTGGAGGTGAAAAGCCTATTGAGTTTGGTGATCGCTGGTTATCCAAATAAGAATTTTAGTTCAGCTTTAAGTTCTCCTAAAATACCTTCAACTAAAATGAAAACTTAAAACCTAATTTAAAGAGGGACAGCTCTTTAAAACAAGGAAACAACCTCAAACAGTGGGTAAGCTAATTAAATCACCATAGTTGGCCTAAGAGCAGCCATCAATTAAGAAAGTGTGCAAGTTCAACGAGTCCTATATCTCAAGTTCAATAGACATAAAATAAAGCCCTGTTCAACGACTGAATTAATCTATAAAAGCATAGAAGAGATAGTATTAGTAACAAGAATTATTTCTCCTAGCACAAGCTTACATCAAATTCACATTTGATTTTTAACAATTTAATAAGACAAAACACCCCATTAATTACCTTATTAAAAATATTGTTAACTCAACATAGGAGTGCTATTCAGGAAAGAATAAAAAAAGCAAAAGGAACTAGGTAAACACAAATCCCACCTGTTCATCAAAAACATCACCTCTAGCATTTCGAATATTAGAGGTACTTCCTGCCCAGTGACACGTTAGTATCCTGACCATGCAAAGGTAACCTAATCTCTTGTTCTTTAAATAAAGACTCGTATGAATGGCTAGGTGAGGATTTAACTGTCTCTTGCTTTCAGTCAGTGAAACTGACCTCCTCGTGAAGAGGCAGGGATAACTCAATAAGGCGAGAAGACCCTATGGAGCTTCAATTTACTAATTCATTTTTTATCACATAAAATCCATAATAAAATAAAATAAAATAATATGAATTAATAATTTTGTTTGGGGTGGCCTCAGAGAATAACAACACCTCTAAATGATATTAACCTAGACACAACAAGTCAAAGTTTCCATCATTCATTGACCCAAAACCTTTTGATCAATGAACCAAGTTACTCTAGGGATAACAGCACAGTCCTATTTTAGAGTTCATATGGACATAGCATTTACGACCTCGAGGTTGGATCAGGACATCCTAATGGTGCAGCCGCTATTAAGGGTTCGTTTGTTCAATGGTTAAAGTCCTACATGATCTGAGTTCAGACCAGAGCAATCCAGGTCGGTTTCTATGTATTAAAAATTTCTCCTAATATGAAAGGACAAGAGCAATAAGGCCAATTAACCAATTATGCCTTAATAGCTAAAAGTGATATCATATTAGTCTTACAGCTATTCTTCCTATAACCCAAGACAAAGGTTTGTTAAGGTGACAGAGCCCGGTAAATGCATAAAACTTAAAATTTTACATTCAGAGGTTCAACTCCTCTCCTTAACACTTATGTTTACAATGAATTTTCTCCTATTAATTATCCCTATTCTTCTAGCCATAGCATTTCTCACTTTAACTTGGCTATATACAAATACACAAGGGACCAAATATTGTCGGCCCTTATGGAATTCTTCAATCACAGATGCACTTAAGCTATTTATTAACGAACCACTTCGTCCATCAACTTTCTCAGTTTTCCTCTTTATTATAGCACCAACCCTAGCCCTCACACTTGCCCTATCAGTATGAATTCCAATTCCTATGCCCTACCCTCCAGTTAACACAAACCTAGGAATCTTATTTATCTTAGCAACATCAAGTGTTGCTGTCCACGCTAGCCTATGGTCAGGATGAGCATCCAATTCCAAATATGTGCTAATCAAAGCATTACAAGCAGTAGCCCAGACCATCTCCTATGAAATTTCTCTGGCTATTATTTTCCTTTCAATTCTCCTCCTAAATGGAAAACCCAAAAAAAAAATCTGATTACTTCAGGGCTACAGTGAATAAAGCACAAGATTAAATCAAGAGCAAAAGAAAATAAAGCGACTGAGAGACATGGTAAACACAAGATGTACAAAGCTGCTAACACAGCAGACTGTTTTAGAATGAACTTTTTTCAATCAGTAGAAGGAGTATAATCTAAGGTAGCAATAAATAATAAACCATTATCATGGTTACTTGTCATTATCAATTATTGTGTACTGTAAATAGTCGTGGGTGCCATGTTTTTATATGACTGGCATTATAGTAAGTTTGTTTACACCAACATCACACAAACACGTGATAATGTGTTGAGCTACATTCTGAGAGCTGTGACCTCACTAGGCAGTAGAAATTTTTCAGCTCCATTATAATCTTATGGGACCACAGGCCTCATTGGTCAAAACATTGCAATGAGATGGGTGACTAATATATAGACACAGAAGTACTAAAATGAGGGGAAAATAAATTGGATTAGATAGAAAGAAAAGATAAATGAAATTTTTCCTTGTCAATTTGCCAGCATCAAACCAGAAAGAATTATTGGCTATTAACTCTAGTAACCTGATGTGTTTGAGGTTTTCCACCTACTTCCTGAGTAGGAATTAAAGACTTTTGTTTCAAAAGTAAATTAAATAGGAAGCTAGCCAATGAGTAGCTTCCAATATGAAAGACCTAGTCCTTGGCAAATGCCCAACTAGTTTCAAAACACAGTGTTCTTTTTCCATTAACTATTGCAGCACTATCAAAAGCAAACTAAACTTGCATATCAAATTCAGAATTTTGAGTTTTTTTAAAAACTTTCTTTAAATGTAGGGGTAAAAATTAATAACATTACCTCTTCCCTCTTCCTAATTTATGCTTTGACAATAACCACCAATGTTTTTTTCCAAGACTTTCTGGTTACAGCCCCAAAGTCCCACCAACATCTATCTTCTCTATCTCACACTGCTTATGCTACACATTCTGGATGATCTTTCCCTCAGAAAGCAAAATGCCCAGTGAACAACAGAAAAAAATGTAGCCAGTAAATGCTCTTTGGCTGTAGAAAAGGGGAAATGGCACAGGCCAAACCACTCTACATCCAAAATGTCAATTACAAATAAGAGCTATAAAAGGAAGCTACTGTAAAGATCCAATCCTAGGCTGAGGGTATAGCTCAGCAGTACAGCACCTGCTTGGCAAGCACCAGGTCCTGAGTTCAATTCACAGTACCCAAAAAAAAAAAAAATCCAATCCTATACTGCCAATCTGAGTATTCTTCAAGACATTCAACTATTCTCATGGTCTCGCCTTATATTATTTTTTAGGAGACATTAAATAAGACAAATTTTTAACACAGTATTGAAAAAACAAAGACATCATTGGATACTTCTTACAAAGTATCTGTTAGAAATATCTTAGTCTTCTTTTGAAAGCAGAACTAGCAATTGTGTTAAATCAAAGTTGACTGAAATGGAACCATGTCTATGGTCATATAAGCAAGTTTTCACTCCTTGGTTTTTGAGTTACATGCTTATAGGCTATGTCAAAGTTATAAAAATTAAAATATATTTTTATACTTCTTTAAATTGACTTTTTTTTTGAACCTTGAAATTGAACCCAAGGTTTCATATATGCTAAGCACATACTCTACCAGTGATCTACACCCTTAGCCTCTAAAAATATTTTTAAGACATAAAAAGTAGCAGGCCCATTTTGCTTTTGTCTGTGTTTTTTAAAAAGAAAAGAGAAAAAAAAAAAAGAATTCCAATCATTCCAATACATGATACTTGTGACCCAGTGAGACACAGGAAAGGAGTAACATATTTCATCCCTTTGAGATGTGAACAATCTGAAATGATGCTTCAAAAAGAAGTAATTAATTTTCCTGTGTACAATAACATCAATTCCTTAAAATGATGGCTTTCAAATGTTAAGCAATAGAATTTTATAAAACCAAAAATCTTTACTAAATTACCACTGTGCATAAGTGATTAAGGCAGATTAGTGCTGGCTCCTAGAATGAGTCCCCCTGGGCCCTCTCCAACCACTCGACCACTGGCACAAAACCCAAGTCTCCTCCTTGCACCACAAAAATCAGAACTCTGAGTTTTCGCTTGAGGCAAAAATCAACAATCAATGTTTAAAAACATGAAGGACACATAGACAGCATTTCATTTCAAAAAAAAAGAATATTAAACAAGAAACCTTCTCACCACGGATTCATTGAAAAATTGAGCCCTTCAACCACTAAACAGGAGAATCCTGAAGTCCTCTCCTAAAATTGCCACACTTGAGATCTTGTAAAAGGCTTCAGGGTTTCCGAGGGTGTATTCATGTGTGCCTTAAGACTCACCAGTCTTAACCGCATGAAACCACCAATAGCACATCCTCCCACCCAAACTACCTAGTAAATGGCATGCAGCTCAGAGAGAGAGCCCACACTGAGCACACATTCCAAGCTCCTCCTGTCCTCATCAGCCACTACACTACCACTACACAAGCGATTCAGCTCCATTCCTCTCCAGCTTTCGAGAAAAGTCTTCTTTCCAAAGAGATGCCAACTCACTCTTCCTGGCTTCCTGGCTCGCTCAACTTGCTCTGCCTCATACCTCATGCTTTTATCTAAGATAAAGAGCAACTTGAATGATCCACCCTACCGCTTGTCTTTTTAAAGATAACAATTATAATTACTTTTACTCACAGCTATTACAGAGGTAAATGTGACTCTCATTGGATGTCAAGAATGCTTTGGGAAAAGAATTTTGGCAGAGAATTCCAGGGGCACATTGGGAAACGAGAGAAACCTGGCAGCTGCCAGAAAGGTTTAAACGCTTTCAGGTTGGTGGCAGGTTTGACTTGCTTACATGGATCTAGCCATAGAGCAAGAATAACTAGCTAGGCCAGGAAAGGCAGAAAACTACTCCATAACATCTGATTTTGCACTAAATAATCAGGAAAGGCAAACCAGCGGTTCTACCTGCTTCAAGTGTGTCCCTTACACGATAAAGTGTTCATTTTATGAGAAGCAAGTACTATTTGATAGGAAAGAACAGGCAAGTCACTTTTTCCCTCGTGTGTTTTCATTAGAATTGCCCAAAAAAGGAAGACTTCAGAAGCTGTGCCAGAAGCACAGGATGCATAAGGAATTGTCATGTTCTGCTGGTGGCCCAAAAAGGCAATCTGCTCCAAAAATGCAGAAGGTCAGAGAGAGTCAACATCCACAGTAATTTTAACTAATGTAGTGTATGCCTGTTTGACCAAAATCAAAAGTTATCCCTTTATGCAATGATTGTGATGATCACGATGACAATGATCATAACGACGATGATGATGTAATTGGAAAGATAGTGTTTTATTAGGATGCTGAGCTATTTATGAATTTTATATCACTCTGCAAAAGCCAAAAAATTGAGATAAATTGATAAAGCACAACTTAAGAGACTAAGAGAAATAGAAAGCTAGCAAAATGAATCACTTGGATATTAGTGGTGTAACAGAACAAAGGTAAAAGTCCAGTAGATCTATACATAGAACACAGCTATGCTGTGAAAGTCTACACACAAGGGAAAAAACAACAGGAGACACATGATTACTCTCAAAATGTTTATGTGCCCTTGCAAGGCACTGAGCTGTCCTATGAAGTAGCTAGATTAACAGATGTGAATGCAGGATTGCTGGAGGGAGCTGGCAAAGAGAGGGGCTCCCAGGATGAGGAGGCAGTGAGGAGGTGAGGCTGACAAGTTGCCTCATGCTGTGCAGAGAGATTCACAGGAGTTTGGTCTCTAGTAGAAAAGAAAGAAGAAGTGATCTAAAGGTCACATTTCTGCCTTGTTAGGAAAGCTATCCCAATAGCAGGTAAGAAGGACATGCCAGGCAACCGGCTTTCACTCAATGGAATCAGAAAATTAGTACATTGGTTCCAGAGCTCCCCTCAAACACCAAAATCCACACATGCTCAAGGCTCTTACAGAAAACTGTTGCTGTGGCAGGAGGACTGCAAGTTCTAGCTCACCTGGACAGTTTAGGAACTTAGAAAGACCCAGTATCAAAATGAATCCTTTTTTAAAGGGCCAGGATATAGCTCATTTTTCTGAATCTTTTCAATCCACAGTTGGTTGGACCCATGAATGTGGAACTCATGAATACAGAGAGCTGATTGTATTGTGTTGACCTTTGTGCTTCCATTCAATAGAGTGAATTAGTTACCTACTGGGTTTTTTTGGGGGGTGGGGAGGGGAGGGCAGCTATCAGGAATCAAACTCACAACCTTGTGCTTGCCAGGCAGGCAAGCGTTTATGCCACTGAGCTACTTCCCCAGCCACTTCACGCTCTTAACAGAAGCTACTGACAACTCAAATGGTACTGGCTGGGGCTAACAAAGTGCTAACCATCTTCAGCCATTAGTCATGTGCTAAAATTCCATCCTAAATACAACCAGGAAGGGAAGGTAGACCAGCTGACTGGAAGCAATGCAAGAGCAACAGCAAGGGAAATGAGTGTAGCATTGGGGGACAGGGAAGACTTACAATGGCCCTTTGAACTGGCCAGTACCATGGTTCTTTTCCCTGCTTGCATCTCTGACCAGTGCTCTGGGCATTCAGAGACAAGACAAACCAGTGCCTATCAGTAACATCAGAAAAATCGTTCTGGTACACAAACAAGGAGGACAAGAACAAATGGACACAAATAATCACATTAGTAGTCAGAGAAATGCAACAATTGAAGTATATTTCATAACTATTTAATTACTTTTTAAAAGAATAATGCTCAAGGCCAATGAGCACATAGTATCACCATACCTAACTTGTCATTATTTTAATAATAAAATGCCTTTGACATAAGCAAACCCAAGAAATACACAGTTCTTAGATGTGATCCAAGTAAATATTCACCTACTCAGGCTCTATGAGATGGCAAGGTTACAAAACTCAGCTTGCCCCTGTGCCCTGCATGGCATGATAGGCAACTTCTATTCTCCCCTGATTCATGGCTTTATTCAGAAGAAATGAAGACATAAAAAAAAGCACTTCTGCCCACAATTTCTTAGCCTCCACATTTTCAACTCAACAGTTCCAACTTTGAAACTTGTAGACTACTTTTTCTAAAAATGGAACTGATATGCTAGTACAGTCATGCATTGTACAATGACAGGGATGTGTTCTGAAAGTGTCTTATTAGGCAAGTTCCTCATGCAAACATTAGCATGTACTGCAGATACCTATAAGTCAGTCACTGTCATGACCTCTTGATGCATTCACAAGATGTAGTAAACACAAGGTATGTGAGGCTACTGACCTATGTAACACAGTTTACTGCTTTACAGTAAACTTTTTAATAAGTAGGCATATACTGTACTTTCAAATAATAAAAAGCATAATTCAATAAATATACAATCTAGTAACACACTCGGACATGATCATTATTAAGCGTTATGTACAGCACACAACTGTATGTGTTATATTTTCATACAACTATCAGTAGAGTATGTTGTTTATACTAGTATCTTTTTGGGGGGGGTGCCAGGAATTGAACTCAGGACTTTGCACTTGCCAGATAGGCACTGTATCACTGAGCTATATCCCTGGCCATACACCAGCACCATTACAACCACACAAGAAATGCACTGCAAGTCCAACATCCCCAGGCGATCATTTTTCAGCTCCATTATAACCTATAGGATTGCATATATGTGATTGGTCACTGACAAAATATCACCATGCAGTACATCCCTATGACCCTTTTTTTAAATTTTGTTTTATTAACACATGCTGCACATGAAGTTTACATTCATGTTAGGAAGTAGCTACGTGTACATTATACATCTTGATTTGTTTTTATTCCTTTGCCCTCCCCACCCAGCTCCGTCCTTCCACCTCTAAATCTCCTGTCCCCATTTTCATTACTGTTGCTATTACTTTTTTAGTTCATGTTTATGTTTATGACATAATATTTACATTCACCATGTGTATTTGGTACATGTATATCACCTCTCTTAGCCTATGACCCGTTTTTGTGGACAGGAAGGACAGATACTCTATTAGGAAGAAGCATTTTAAATATTACCAAGAACAGTTTTCTTTGTTGTTTAAAATTAGGTTATGATTAAAGTCCATGCCAACCATTTTAATTATATCTAGTTTAAAATTTGCTTTCTTCAACATATTGGAGGGGAGACCATGACATTGTGAGCTCAGCCCAACCCTCCACAGTACAAGGCATCTGGACATCGAATTTTAACATTTGTAGGATGCCGTTTGTTTTCCTAAGGAGCAAATTCTCTTCTCTTGTCTTCTTTCCATGTTCTCATTACAAGGTAAGGCCCAAGAGGTAGAAATCCATTCGCAGCTTTCCAAACACAAACTTACCAAAGAATGTAGATGTGAATAAGAGACTAACAGCTCAATATTTGGAGCACTGTAATTTTACATTCATCATGGTAGCTCCTGCCTCAACACCACCTCTGTGCCCTGCCACTCTTTTTAATGAATGGTTCACCCTCCTCCCACAGTTATTCATACAGGCATGCTGAATAATTTTCTTCCCCTTGGCTGGCATAACAACAAAGCTCAGACGCAGGAAGGAACACCATTTACAGGCAGGTCAGACGATGATGTAATTAACAGATGAAGAAGTGATATTTCAGAAAGCCCCATACAGCAAGATTCAGGCTGAATTCCCAGGCCAGGACACTACTAGGAAATTATAGTCACTAATGCATCAATGTCTACATCGAAAATTTTTCTCCAAATGTATAGAAGCATATGTAAATATTACCCCTCCTGCAAATGTTAAAAGCCTCATATAGAACTTTTAATTAGAATTAAATTTAAAACAAGTATAGAAGAGGATTCTCCTGCCTCCCATGCTGAGCAAGGTTCAAGATATATGTTTTTGTATATTTTGGCCAAGTAAGTTTCTTATAACAGGAATCCATAATGCAGAAAACAGAGCCAATCCACAAAGAACCAAATTCCACAATAAAGGTGATTCAACTTAGCCCCTGCTTATAAAAGGGAAACTAGTTGAGGAAGTTGTCAACAGATGACTTCATACAATCATAAACACAAGAATTTATGAGTTTATAGTTTCAGCCACAAGTCCATCAAAGAGAAAAATGAGTTATCTTGCCCCATCTTCCCAAGAAAAACAAAGAGCAAGTTGACTAAGGGATAGGGCTTTAGCTGCTGACCTCAGAGGAGCTAGAAAACAAAGAGATAGAGCTTTCAAAATATGCTTTTAAGTGCTAATACAAGTCATGTGATCAGAAGATTCTCCAGCTATGAACAAGAGAAGTATATTTTACTTAGATTGTGTTTTCAAACCAAGAAAACAGATGCAATTGTTGTTAAAAAAATTCCTCACTCCATGCTACAAAAGTATTAGTCACTTTTACTGTCTGCAATAGTTTTCCATTTCTAATACTGTACAGTATGATGTATTGGATTGAGAAATACTCATAGACCAAGCAACTATCAAATACCAAAACTAATAAAATGTTAGCCCTCAAAATGAAAAAATATATTCAAATTAAAACATTTACAACAAATTAACTTAGATGCTGTTATACCTTTTCAGGTTACTGAAAAATCAAGTGATATCAGAGAAACATACACAAATACACACACACACACACACACACACACACACACACACACACACAAAACACATGATCAAGATGAAAACATCAAAAAATATCAAAGGAGTTCTCAAACTCTGGTAAAAAAATTAGAATTAAGATTTGTCACCCTAGTCCAAAGTTGCTTCTAAGACTTCTTCAGGACAAAGGCCAAGTTTTATACATCTTTATATCCTAAGCATCTACCATAGTGCCTGGCAAATAGTAATTACCCAACAGTATAATCAATAGTTATACTCATGGCACATGGGACAGAAAATATTAAAGGGTTTTTCGTGCTCATCTGTATTTACTCTCAACAATTCAAAAAGCTGAAAATATTGATAATTTGATGTAAGAAAGAAGCTTCTATGCATTGAGGCAGAAATCCCTGAAAGAAATGTCTCAGTACTCATGAGCTATTGCTGCAGATACCTACTTCCTAAAGCGGAATGCATGACTTGTGTGGCAGCTTGGCCCCGATCCCACATCCAAAATAATCATTTGCACAAAGTAGGTTTAGTCCCAAAACTGTCCGGACTTTGTTCATCCACCAACATCTGGGTTCAGCATGATTCCTGACCTCTACCTCAAACTGGAGATAGCAAACACTATGAACCTAACTCAACAAGAAAGTAATGTCAGGTCAAGGCCAGGAGAACCAGAAGCCACAATTAGCAGAAACATTTTAGAGAAATGATTCCAGCATTCAGACAGAGGTTTCTAAACATCTAAAATGTTGTAACAACCTTTCCCAAGGGGAATTCTAAAGGCACTTTCTCAGATTCAAAGTAGTCACACCTTTGAAGAGAAAGGTATTTTCCAGGAAGCTAGTCTTACTAGGCAGATAAAATAAACTTTTTTTCTTTCTAGAGAGAGCGTACTTTTCTCTTTATTGTAGAGCTTGGCTGCAAAAACCTAGCTCATAATCTGAGATCCAAAAACTGATTATTTTTAAAAGACATGTCTTAAACTGACCTACTCTGGAAACCTGGATGCCTTTACGTTGCCCCTGAACTGAAACCATTCATGAGAATGAGGCTTTTGAATGCTCAGAATGTTCTTCAGGGCTCAGCAGAAAGATATTTGGCACAGATGACTGTAAATATTTGTAAAACTCTGGGTAAATGGATGGTGTTTGACCACCCTCGAGCCTTCCTTCCAGCACAGTAGTGCAAGCGTGAGTTATCTAGGATGATAGGTTTGGGGGGTTCTCTGGTTGAGTTTACTTTTTCTATTCATTTTAAATACAAAGTCAAGCAACCCAATTCTGCCCCTTGACACCCTCTTCACACTCACTATACATATATAACCTGTATGTTTTAAACCTTCAAAACATTCAGTTAGCTAAAGGCTACTTTTGAAACAGAGGATTTTTTTTTCTTTTCTCATTTTTCTAAATCAATTCTCCTCAAGAATAAAATATCAGCCAAAGTTATGAAAGTGCAGGACAGGAGTTAGGTAAAATCATAGTTTTGGATTTCATAATACAACTATCTATTATCCAATATAGTTAGTGTTCTGAGTTGGCTACAGATTTATTTCTTTTTCTCTCCCTCATCTCAAGTTTTAAAAACACTTAAAGGGGCCAGGCGTGGTGCTCCGCACCTATTACTCCAGTACTCGGGGAGGCTGAATCAGGAGGATCACAAGTTCAAATCCACCCTGGACAATTTAGGAACTTACCAAGACTCTTTCTCAAAATAATAAATAAATAAATAAGAGGGAGCTGGGATGTAGTTCAGTGTGAAGGCCCTGGGTTCAATCCCCAGTACCAGGGGGGATAAAAAGAAAGAAATAGTACTTAAAGGACTGATGCCCATGAAAAAAAGCCTAGGTTTAGAAAGAAAGACAGCCAAGCGTGGTGGCACACACCTGTAATCCCAGCACTCAGGAGGCTGAGGCAGGAGGATCTTTGGAAGTTTGAGAGCAGCCTGGGCTACAAAGTGAGCTGAAAGTCAGCCTGAACTGCATAGCAAGTCTTTCTCAAAAAGACAGAAAAGACAAAGACGAAGACGAAGAAAAAGAAGGAGCAGCAATGGAAGAGGAAGAAGAAGGAGAAGAAGAAGAGAGTAAAAGGAGGGAGCCACAGAAGCATAAGATATGACAAGGACTACAGATCAAGAGGTTTGTCTCAGTGAAAGCTGCAGCAGATACTTTCATTAGCCAGCAACTCAGGACTGGCTGGGTTCCTTTTGCCTCTTACACACACCCTAAAAACTGAGTCATCCCAAAGTTCATTTATTTTGTTTCTGGGCACAGATGCCCCTCATCCACTATTTCAGAAATGTTAACTCTGTTGCCCTTTAATTCCTACCTCTCAGTGTTCAAATAAACACCCAGAAGTGCCCAAGCAGAACATAGATACTCCTATTAGGATCCGAAGCCCAGGATTTGGTGAGATATCTGGAGCAGCAAGCAGTCAGAAACTGACCGACTCCAACAGAAACCTCCACAGAAACCCAAAGAAAGAGAACACTGGCTGGGAGACGGGAATTCTTTCTGAGAAATCTGAATGTTAGCCCAGCGTCAGGGATAGATTTACAACAGAATCCCTGGAACTAATAAGGAAAGCAAAAGGTACCCTGAAAGGAGCATGCACAAGATACCTTTCCCCTGTTGAAACAGGAATCAGTTTCATTTTAACTCAAACTGGAGAACAGGATCAGAGTTTCACTCTATTTTATGAGTATTACCTGATAAAATAATCAGCGTGACACTCAGTCAAGATTCCAGGGTTACCGTAACATCTTATTCATAGCTACGTGTGTCAACATCTTGCTATGCATTTCCAAACGACACAAGGTAGACAGACACCCAAGAATATGCCAACTTTCGGTCTCGTCTTCAATGTTATAATACGTTCTGCAGAGACCATTTTATTAGACGTGAAACTAATGTGTGTACCTTTACAAAGGCATCTATTTTTAAAAGTTAACAGGTGTTCAAGCCATTTAGGATGCATGCAGTTCCGTATGATTTAAACCCTAGAAGCAGAAAATAAAGCCCTGGCTCTTACACTCGCACCATCCCTGACTTGCACCGCCTGCAGCTGGCGGAAAGCCCGCTGGACCTACCTGGCTGGAACGCTGGGTTGCTGGGCTTCTCCGGAGCCTGCCCGAGCAGCTCGCAGCCCGCGGGGGAGGCGCTCTCTCATCCTCCGCCCTCGCACTCCGCGCTCTGCGGCTGACAGCTCTCCACTTTGCAGGACTGCACCGGCCCTCGCGCGCCCCGATCTATCCGCCGGCCGGGAAGGGGAGGAGTCCCCGCCACCTCCCCGCCTCGCCCGGCAACCGCGACGCCCCGGAACCGCGCACAAGGAGCGTGGGGCGCAACTCGTCCGCAGCGGCCGCCGCAGCTCTGGAAGCCGCGCGTTTATTTATACAGGAAGCTCGGGCGCCACACTTCCTACTTCCCATCTGGGTCGCGCTCCGACTGCAGGTGGTGGCCTTAACCCTGTCCGAACCGCGCCGGGTGTGCGCCTGGCGACCGGGCCCTGCCGCCGCTGCGCGGTCAGGACCAATCGCCGGCTCCCCTGGGGCGCTGCCGCGGAAATCCCGAGCGGGCGTCGGACAGCGGCCCGTGCCCTTCCTCCGGTGAGCCGCAGGGTGCAGGCACCCCGTGGCCTTCAGCGCCCGCAGAGGCCTCTGCCTTCTCCCTCATTCCCAGCTCCTGACATCATTTTTTACTTAGGGCAGCCCAGACCTGCCTTCCCACCTCATCAGAAAACGGTGTATAGAAACACTTCCCAGGCACCTCTCATCGTCGTAAACACCTGCTTTGTATCTGATTTGTCCTTTTGTGCCTAATGATAAATTAGAATAAAGGCAAACCAAGCCAAGAACAGTCCATTTGCCTCATAAAATACAGGCACGGGTCTTTAGGAAACCATGATTTCACTAGACCTGCTTTGTCAACAAATTACGCGAGAAACACACGATAACTTCATTGGTTATACCTTCGGCTAACAAAAGCGTAATAAGATCATCCAGAAGCTGTAGGGCACTGCGACTTGCCCTCCTCACTCCAAAACTTCGGACACTAAATTTGTGTGAAGTTTTTGATGGACGACATAGCTGCCTGCTCTCCATACCGCCCTCAGGTCACAATCACAGGCCCAAATCTGTTGAACGTTGTAATCTTACAAGGTCCTTCCTCTGATACAGAAAAGTTTGGGCGCTGGATGGCTCAGCAACCTCCCTCCCTCAGCTCTCGCAACCACTGGCAGGAATGGGCTTGTTAAAAGGAAGGGACTCACAAGCTCTCTGTAGAGCTGGACGCGTGCATGCAACATAGGCACAGCTCCAAACACACGCAGTCTGCTTCTCAGTTCATGTGCAAGCAGATCTCTGGGTCAAAGCCCAGTGCTGAAGGACACCATGTGAGATG
>RJWT010031380.1:0-14372 GCA_004365215.1 Cuniculus paca | reverse complement strand
GTTTTGCAGTGAGTTTTGTCAACCTCAGTGGAATTTTTCCATGAATTTGAAAACTGAATTGTGATTCATAAAGAAAGCTCAGAATTGTACAAAAACATTATGTGAAGTAATAATAAAAAAACTTATGTGTGAATTATTTCTTGGTTAAATAATGTATAACTGCCTCAAGCTAACCTTTATAAGATGTCTGAGTTTGAAATATAGTGAAGACTGAATTATCAGTTGCATTCCTGTTTCCAATAAATAAAAAAAAATATTTTTTCTCCAGCCTAATTCATAATTGCATTAGTCAATAATAAGTTAGTACCTACTCAGCATATTTGGTTATAGGTAGTATTCTACAAACTTACAGTGTACCACAGGTCACAAAATAAGAATTAAGCAAGAATGATTGATTCATACCATAAGAAAACTGAAATTCTGCTTGTAAAATTTTATGGGAAAATAAATCAGGATGATGTTGAAGAAAATCTAAAGGAAGTGATGTTAAACCTGATTTGTGAAGGTGAACACAGGCCAGTAGCAGGAAATAGAGAGGAAAAGACATTCTGGCAGAAGAGAGCCACATGAGAAACTGTAAGAAAAGGAATGCGGGCAACAGGGGAATTGGCATGGCAGTGACATTTTAAATGCTGTAAAATGAATTCTATAGCAGAAAAGTGGGACAGCATGTTAAGAGATTTGATAAGAAGATGTATAAAGACATCAAAAGTAGTGAAAAATTTAATGTGGAAATGAGAGATTTCAAACTGTGTTTTGGGATGAATTTGTAAATGCGGTAAGGGAAATCAGATGAGCTAAAAAAAACCTAAAGAATATGGTAAAATATTTGCAAGCTATATGTCTGACAAGGAGTGGATATCTAGAGTATGTTAGAAACTCAAAAATACATAAATAACCAATTACAAATGGGCAATAGATCTAAATAGACTTTCCCCTGATGACAACGTATGAATGGTCAAGAGGTATAGCCAGAAGATGCTTAAGATCTCTAATCATCAGGGAAATGAAAATAAAAGTCACAATCAGATAATACATCACCGCTGTGACAAAGATTTGGAGAAAAGGGAGGCCTTGTGGACTATTGGGAGGAATGCAAAGTAATATATTCATTATGGAAAACAGTATGTAGGCACCTTAAAAGCTTAAAAATAGAAAGACTACATAAGATACAGCAATCCTACTACTGGATACATTTCCAAAGAAATGAAATCAGTCTACTGAAGAGACTTTGGCACTGCCATGTTCATTATAGAACTATTCATCATAGCCAAGATGTAAAACGAAGTGTCCTCCATCACTCATGAACAGACAGGGAAAATGCAGTATGTATATAGCTTGTAATAATATTTAGCCCCCTAAAAAGAATGATATCCTTTCATTTGCAATCATATAGATAGAACTGGAGATTATTATATCAATCAGTTTAAGCCACCTACAAGTACTGCATATTCTCATTCATATGTGGAGTTTTAAATGGTTATTCATAAAGTTGAGAATGAAACTGCTTATGAGAGGGCAGAGAGAGTAGGTGGTGGTGGGGGAATGGAATGGTGGACTAACAGTTTATAAATCACAGCTTGATAGGAGTAAGAATTTTTGGTGTGCTATTGAACATTGGAAGTACTCTAGGTAACAAATGTGCTGCATATTTCAAAAAATCAAAAGAAAAGATTTTGGAAGTTTTCAACAGAAATTAATTTTTGGAACAGATATATTTAAAATAATTTAAAATTTGGACCATACATATATATGCATCAAAACATTACATTATACTCCAATAATATGTGTAAATATAAGTAAAATAATGTTATATAAAATAAAATCAATTTGGAAAAATGTTGTCTGGATGAGTTATAGAGAAGCTAAACAGCGATAATAATAAGAACTACTAATAATGAGAAAACACCTGCTGAGAAGACTTACTCTGGTACATTGAAGTAATCTAAATACTATAAAATTTTCTTTAAAATTTGCTTTAAATTTTCTTTTGTAAAGAAAGAAAACTAGAAAATTCATTGAGGACTCATATTTCCTTCTGCACTGTTTATTGTTAATTTGCATAAATTTTGCTAGTGAATTTTCTTTGGAAACATGCAAAGAAACATGCAAACTGTACATCCTATTAAAATGTGTTGAGGAGGAAAGTTAAGTATGAAATAAATGTAATGTTCCTTCAATGTTTTCAAGTCATCCAGTTTTTTTAATATGAGAATTGAGATATACTATTTAATTTATTATTGAAACCAGAAAATTTGAAAATCACTCTTTCATATTAGGTACATTTGCAGATATAATTATATTTAAATTTACAGGCTAAAATGCATTCTGAGTCATATAATATTATCATGGCAAGGCAAAAATAAAATTCCTAGAACAAAAATTGCCTGATAATCTGTGCCATTCATATCTATAGTTTCATCACTTCCTGAAGCTCATAGATACTAGCTATAAAAATAATGGCATTTAATTCTTCAGTGGAACTATACACATTTACAATAGCATATGATTGCAACTCATGGGTTGTTTACTTTCCACTGATAGAAATTTAAGATATGTATGGATATATATTAAAATATTATGATTGGCTCTCTCAATTTCTATTTTATATATCCTTCATTGGAGACATGAGAATTCGTAACTTCAAACTTGCCAAACCCCTTTGCACCTAGCTTGTTAGATGAGAATTAGATTTTCCTTTTAAATACAAGCCAACGAGATTGGAAGGCATAGCCAAGAAAAGCCTTCTTCCTTCAATTCTGCACATCCCTAACCTTCAGGAAGGTCATAGTTCTGCAAGGGGATCCAGTGCTCCTTTCTTAGGTTCTATAATGAGTACCCCTTATTTTAGAGGTTTCAATTTTGCTTGTCATTTCCGCTTTCTGGTAATCAAGTCTTTGGTAGCACAGGAGGACTTACGGCCTACCTTAAACCTGCCAGGCTTCAGAATGAGCCATTTCTAGGTTGCTTTTATGATTGATCTGAGTCTCAGTGTAGAAATTGTTCCTTTACACTCTCCAGTAATATCTTAAGCACCTAATACTAACAGTAATTTCTTTTGCTTAGAGTGATTTCTATTTTCTACCTGACACCCTAATTGAGGTAGGTTTACTGTATTTGAATTAGTATATCCATCTGAATCCTTATGCTTACCTATTGACATTTTCTGAGTTTGTCTGAGAACAAGTTTTAAGTAACAACTACTTGGCTCTGAATAATTAAATACAGGAATTAAGGAAAGTGATTTATGAGAATACTTTGACTCATCCAAGATACAAGCTATGAAAAGTATGGTTAATTTTATTGAACTTGCATTTTTCTGTGGATGGACATTCTTGTTTGTTTTTTTCTTTTTGACTTGAGTTTCCCCTTTTTGCACTATTTTTCTGATTTACTGTGAGCAATCTCCTTTCATCTTTTCCCTCTTCTTTTATTTATTACTGTATTCTCTCATATTTCAATGATTTTTGTCTCGTTTTTCATCCTGGTAACAATGCTGGCTCATTCAACTCCAGGCACTAATGTTTATTGAGCACTGAGATAACAGATTCTTCTAGGTTAAGACCTGAAAGAGCTGTCAGAATGACAGATCATCTCCCAGTGGATCTTCTCTTTTACCAATTTGTAGAAGGTCAGAGTTTTTGCTTTCTTTGAGGGTTCTTTACTTCTAACAGAGTATAATTCTGGACTTCTTTTTGCTGTTTCCAAAGTTTGGAAAAGCACTTCATGTATAAATAGATATTGCAATGTTTGTTTTGCAGACGAATGTGACACTGAAACAGCTTTACAGACCATAACTCTACATCACAAGCTCTGGGACAGAACTAAGCTGGCTACTGACCTGGTCTTCCTTCCTGAGTGAAATTGCTGATCATTTTCATGAGAGGGGTTGGGAAACTCTGGCTGTTTTCCAGCTTTTCCGCAAAAGACATGCTATGACTCAAAGGAAAGGGATAATTAAGTCAATGGGGAAAACTCACTGCACATGCTTGTCAGATGAAAGAAAGTGTCTTGGAGTTTTATGATACACTTTGGAGATGTGTGTTTAGTCCACAGAACTAGGAGCTGCAGTACTTATTATGTAAACTCAAGACTTACAGGGAACATCATACACATAAAAGTTGCCAAGATAATGTACAAAACTTCATCTTATAGGGCTCCTCGTTTGCCTGAAATATTTTTATTCCCATTATTGAAACTGTGTGAACTATCTCATTTATAATATTAAAACAATACAAGAAAGAGCAGGTAACATATGATGTACCCTTTAATGATTAAATATCCTTAAAGAACAGTGTAAAAGACTTTTGATCTACTGTACTTAATTGTAACTAACTTGGCTATTCTTACTGATGTGATTAAGCTAGCATCTGAGATACATTTTTGATTAATTTCAATCCACAACACCTATTTAATCTTCACAAAATATGTTCTAGCTGTTTATTAAGTTTATGGGACTCTTTAACTGGTATTTTTTTCTATACTTTGAATAAACATCTTAAATTATAATAGTATAAAATGTTGTGAGAAAATGGCATTATATATCATCTGAGTAGATCAGCACCAGGCAAACACACAGGCCTAACATTCCCTTAGCACTGGAAACAACCAGCAGATTTAAAACTTCAGTATAAATTCTCCAGGGAAAGAACATAGAATAAAAAGCTTAATGGGACTATTGTGTCCAAATCACCATTTTCCTTTCTCTTTATTCCTTCTTCTAGTTAACACTTACATACCGTTGTTAACAATTCTTGAGTCTGTACAGTCTGAAGCCCTCAGGACAGGTTCAGTTCTTTGCCTTCAGGCAACAAATGCACACCTTTATCCCAGGTGGAAATCATCACACTAATGATGACGCTTAGTGCTGATTGAACAAACCCACAAATTTATGCCTTTTTTCTTATTTCTGCTGTCTTTGTCATGTCTCTTAATGAGTTTTTCCAAGTCAAACAAAAAAGGTACACACTTAGAGTAACAAGCTTCATGAATTTTATCATTATGTATACATGGGAAATAACCAACAAATTCAGAATTGCTAACATAATATAACTGTCAGTCTAAATTTCCCTCATGCTTTTACTATTCCTTCCTTCTTACTGGTGTCTGTTATAGGGAGCTGAGTTAGATAGAAATATTATAGGCAGTCAGACAGGGTCAGGCCCTCAAGGAAGCCAGCAGAGAAGACCAGATGTCTTGTGACCTTGGAGGAGACAGATACCTTCCACTGTGCGCCAGATCTCAAGACAAAAGGCTAAACGAATGCAACCACACCCTAAGTATAGAGAGCAAAGATTGGTATTCTAAATAGGTATGGATCACCTTGAGGAAGCCAGGAGCCACCATCCCAACCCCAAAAGGAAGAGTCACTGCTCCCTAAGAATGTTTGCTTACTATGTGACTCGCTTCCCCATTTGTCCCCGATTTGGTCAATTTTACCTGAACAGTTAATTGTATTGGTAGACCATAGTTATGTCCCACCTCATGCCCGGCTGCCTTACAAGTTCCCAGGTTTTCCCCATCTTTGACTCCTCTCACCTCGTGATTTTAGTCTATAAAAATCCCTAGAAGTGACAGAGTCTTTGGCAACCCACTTGGGACCCCTTCTGTTTCTCTCAGAAAGCAGCTTTCTTTCAATAAATATATTCTACTCACAACTTTCGTTGTTCCTGAAATTCATTCTTTGATTTCAGAGAATACGCACTCGCACAGAACATCTAGTAGTTGGGAGTTTCGTTCCCATTTATCACTATCACTGCTTTTCTCACTGAGGATTGAATTTCATTTTCGAGAAATGATGTAAAGAGACACACAATATGTGCATTCTTTTGATTTTATCACTCAGCTTAGGTATTCTGACAATTGTCACTCTTTTAATTTTGTTCAGTTAGCCATTGGAGAGACATACCACAATTTTGTTAAGTTGGTAGATACTCCACTGGCTTTCAGTTTTGATTAGTATAAGCAGTTCTGCCATTACTTGGTACAGTTAAACATTTTAATTTTTAGGCTTCTAATACACGAATAGGGGCAAAGCATCGTGCTTTTACTTTTTCCTTCCTCTTCTTTCTTTTTCTTCATTTTCTTTTTTCTCAAGATTGAACACAAGGCCTTGTGCTTTCTAACCAGGTGTTTCAACATAAGCTAAACTCTTATTAAACATTTTAAATTCTGAAAAGTTTGCATTGTTTTATGTATTCTTTAAAGGATTGTGTTTCTAATTTTGTATCAAATAAATCTTTTCTAACTCAAAGGCATGTAGGTTATTTTCTTTGTAATTTTTTGTAAAAATGTCCTTCTGAATTTTACATTTGTAAATTTTTTAAATTGGTGTGTTTGTGGTACATAATGATTACATTCCTTGTGAGAAGTTGATATATGTACATAACACATCTTAACTCTTTAAAAAATGCATGGACTTTACATATACTGTTATGTGACTAATATACATTTGCTAATTTTCTCAGGAATACAGCACAGATGAAAATCTTCTTTTTCAATGTATTTCCACTGCTCAAACAAAATTTGTGGCAGAGAATAGAATGTAGATTTTTCAAACTTTTTGTGTTGATATGACAGTATGTTTTTTTTTTTTTAGTCTGTTAACATAGTGAATTACATTAATATGTTTTGAATGTCAAACCTACCTTGAATTCTTGGAATTAACCACACTTTGGTTAATCTTTCCTACATTTCAGGGTTTAACTTGCTAAATGTTTTAATAGAATGTTTGAATTTTTTCAGAAAGAATATTGGACTATAGTTTTATCTTGTGCTAAATATTTAAATGATTTTAAGCAGGGAAATTTCTTAGTGAATGAGTTATAACGTGTTCTCAATTTTCTGAAAAATTATAAAGTATAGTATTACGTAATTCTGTAAAGTTTTATCAGAATGAATTAGAGGATCAATGTTGGCCTAGTTTTATTATGCGGAGAATTTTAATTCTCTACATCTAATTATTTAATTCATATAGGTCATGCATTTTATTTCGTCTTGATGACATTTTTTTTTTTTATTATTTTTGGTGGCACCAGGGATCAAAATCACAACCTCACACGTGCCAGGCAGGCGCTTAGGCCACTGAGCTAGATCCCCGGCCCTTGTCTTTTTGAGACAAGGTCTCACTATGCCATTCAGACTGGCCTTGAGCTCACTTTGTAGCCCAGGTTGGTCTTGAACTCACAACAATCCTCCTGTCTCAGCCTCCCGAGTGCTGGGATTACAGGTGTGAGCCACCACACCTGGCTTTGATAACATTTATATTTTCAAAAATTTCCTTATTTCTTTTAAGTTAATGAATTCATTATCATTATCATATTGTTTATAATATTCTTTCGCTATTATTTTAATATATGCAGAATCCATAGTGACCTCAATTCTCTAAATCCTGCTAGTAGTAATTTGTGTTATCACTTTCTTTTCTTCATTAGTCACTCTAGAAGTTTTACAATTTATTGTCTTTGCAATGAATTTGCTGTTTATTTCATCAGTTTCGTTATTTTATTCTTTTGCTATTTACTTCTTTGGCTTAATTCTTCTAGTCTATTAACAAGAAGTCTGAACGTACTTTTAATACTTTAATTTTTCCTAATATAAGTTTAATAGAGTTCAGCAAACTTCAGTCATCTTGGGCTTACTGGGTTCTGCAGTCTACCTGTTTCAGTCAGAAGGTTGACTGAATAGTTCACGCTCTTTCTGCTCCACCTGGAAGCTGTCTGCATTCTGCAAGCTCAGCGTGGACACACTTCACCATGTTTGTGCTGTATCTTATCTTTCTGGAAACCACTAACCTTGACAGAAATCTGGTAACTTGAAAACCATTGCTTCAATCTATCAAATTGTTTTATATAAGAATGTGAATCTGATCCCTAGTATTATGCCTTAAACAGAAATATCTCCAAAGTATTTTGATCTTTGAAATTTTTAAAACCAGAAAGTATTGGAAACAATAACATTTTCTTACCTCATCCACATTCAACACTGTTTTCTTTTCTAGCACATTGTAAATCCTGAGCTACATTTCTAGAAGACCTGTATAATCTTACTAGGATGGGTAAAATGATTGCTCAATCCTTAAGTTAACTAGAGTTTTCCAAGCATATTAAAATCATTCTTCATGATTATTGACGCTATTGTAATGGCAGCACCATCCATCTTGTTACGTGTGTCAGAGAACTAGGTATCATTGCTGACATGTCCTATCCTTCATTCATCATCTTTATTCATTTACTACCAAGTTTAGTCAATTTATATCATGCATTTTTCTGAAATATTTTGACTCCTCTCAATATCTAAGAGCACAATCTGCTACCACCTGTGTGCTAGAATATTGCAGTAGTTTGCTAATTGACTTCTCATCCATTCTTGCTCCCCTGTTGGTGTTTTGGCAAGCTGAGATCACAGTAATTTTTTGTGAAAAAAACTTGATTTTGTTACTGTATCATTTTAAATTTGATTTTAAGTTCTTATGTGCTTAGGGAAAGATTAAAGTACTTAACAATATTCATTTAGTAATTTTAATAACTTATTAAAAATTAATTTTATTACTTCAGATTCCTAGAATTTAGCACATTGACACATTTCAGCAATGAATTGAGATGTAATATTGGATTATATTACTGATTACCTGTATGCAGTAATGAATATATATGAGCTGAAAACAATAATAAGGTATTTATTTAATACCACACAAAGCAGTTTTCAATATTTTACTGAAATAATTTTATTTTACAATTTTTATCTTGATTTATAAAAGAAGAAAAGAGTTCTAAGATAACAAGAAACTGGAAAATCAGTCAGTAGGTAGCAGTGTAGAATATACATGAAGGTTGTTTGATTCAAAGATATTTAGTGTTAATCACTATATTCTATTATCTTACTTCTCTTGTACATAATCTTAGTGAACCAAAGCCTATATTTTGAGAGGAAAACAATAATCCTTTGAAAATTTCTAGTTAATTTCTAGCAAAATTCTTTTACACACATAATTTTCTATCACCCTATAGATAAAAATTTATCTACTATGAGATGTTTAGTAATCATTTAACATAGCATTTTTGACAACTTTTTCAAAGTGAAATAAATTATGATGTAATGAAAAAATGATAAGAACAGGATTTCTAAAATGCAACAGAAAAGCTTGTGTCTAGCTATAAATGCTTACAAACAACAAAATTTTAAATATTGGAAATAAAGAATAGGTTGGAATCATTCAGGGTTTAAGTGGTATAAGGGACAGGAAGACAGTAACATGTGGTTCTTATAAATCATTTATTAAATAGATGGCATTTGCATTACCAGAGGTGATGCTGTCAATCATTCACAAAATTGGATGTACTAATTGATGACTAAGTTAATCTATAGAAAAAATATTCTTTTATTGCTGTCATGTTGTACCTTGTATTAGGATATTCTGGAGAAAGTAAATATCCAAATCACAAACATAATACAATCACTAAAAAAATCTCCAAATGAACATACCTTATTTTATTACAATAATGTCAGTGGTTTTCAAGAGTCCTTTCTCTCATTTTTGCTGCATAAACTCATGAATTTCTGAAGCCTATGCATTATGTACTATTCCTTTCAAGACAATCTGAATCTAGGAGTACACTTGAGGCTGTAGTCTGCAACCTATCATTCCAGGAAATTATAGTTTAAAGTAGTTTGCTATGTTTTATATTTACTTTTTATGGCTTGTTATTAAAATTATATGCTGATAATACAGGGTGCTAAAACTCTGATGATTCATGCAGACAAACTCATTTGCCATCATTCTCATTAATGCAAACCTGAAAATATCACCTGGACATAATGGGTTTAAGTCATCCTTTAACACACTTTCTTTTTAGGGTTCACTTAATACATGATACACAGTCAAAGAAAATATCTTAATGGAAATACATTGTTTTATTAATAAATGCATAAAATTCTGGTTTTCCAGTAGCACAATAATAGATTGGAAAACACGAGTTTTACTTGATAGTAAAGTGAAGTCTCTTAATTTTTACTCTGAAAATAAAATATGAATTAAATTTCTCAAGCTTGCATGTATGTTGTGAGACATGGCTTAGTCTCCCGGGCATATTACAAGGCTAGCCAGCTGCATGGGGGTTACATTACTTACTTTGCTTCAGAGGAAAGGAAAAGCACTTGGCTCACGCAAACCTACTGAAAAAGGCCATAACAGATGTACTTTGTCACCAAGAAATAAATTTGAAGATCATTAAAAGATATACTATGCATGAACTTTTCTGATATTTCACCTGTTGATAGTGGTCTTGTCCATCAATGAAATGGGACCAAATCTTTTGTTATCAATAATTTCTACAACTACACACTTAGAAGAAAAATAAAAAGATGGAAATATGACTCTCTCCAAATGTTGTGTATGACCAGAAACTCATTCCTGGCCTAAAAATGCAACGTGAGCATTTGGAAATGTGTGCAAACACATCTCCCTGTCCTAACAAAGAATTGACTGCTTGCTGATTAAAAAAGGAAGCTCTTTTCTTTGACTGCTCTCCAACAGCAGCATTCCATTATAAATCTTTCTGGTGCATATCAAATTGACAGAAAGACGAAAACAGTCCCTTGAATTCATGCACATGTCTGTGTGTGTCCCTCTGACATCCAGTACTGAGTTTGGTGGGCTGGAATTGGTTCTGAAGTCACAAAACATCATTATCACATGTGGGACCACTATGGTTTTTAATTTTAAGTGATTTCTAAAGACCGAGTGTTTAAAGGTTGGTCTTCAGCTGATGGTGCTACTGAGAGGTGGTGGAACCTCTAGAAGCTGGGGCCTAATAGAATTTAAGTCACAGGAAATGTGGGTTTGAAAGGGCTTCCAAGACCATAGCCCTTTTCTCCCATTTGCTTCCTGAGTGGTAGGAGTTGAACAGTTTCATTAAGGAAAATAAGACAGTGCTGCCTTAAGTGCCCATAAATGGAAATCTATTTCACCTACCAGCAGTTTCAATATCTAAATTTATGTCAAAATTTTAGAAAAGTTCTCTTCCAGTATAGTAGAATAATTATATTCATATATTATGTATGGCAATATAGAACTAATAATTATATGTATATGACTGATTTTATCCAGTTACCCAGAAATATAACTTTTGTTTTTACCTACTCAAAACTTTAGTATTTTAGCAATGGAAGAAGTTTATGACATGCATTTGCTTTCTTTAGAACTGAAGCTGCTTTCAAGGTTTTGACTTCTGGAACTCACAGCTTGAAATCTGCTGTGTCTAGCGTTAGACAGAGAGATTTTGAAAGGGATTTATTGCTCAAGAGAACTCTAATACTTGAGCTACTGCAAAATAAATATAGAGATATTAAGAACAGAATAGCAACTCTTATCAAAAGAACTCATGGCACTTTAGGATGTTATCAGGGTTATTTTAAAGTATTTTATTTGTCATTTGAGGCATACACTTTATGGTACAATATCTGTGTGTTGTTTCTTAAATGATGCTTAGGAAAACTCTCAGAAGCAAGGTTGGTTATCACACTGTAAAGCAATAAGCAAGACTGTCTTTCAAAGGTTGGGCATGATTGCTGGATATCTGTGAAGATAACTGTTATCTCTGGTAGCACTAAGTCTGATTAATTTATTAATGCCTTTCTTTGATATGAAAGTTTTTGTTTTTCTTTTTTCTAGTAGGAAATAAACTAAAACTAGGTTTAGTTTTCAAGACGATAATTAACAGAAAATTGCCCATGAACAAAATCAGAGTTTCAAATAGACAAATACGAGAGCCTCAATTTGAGTTTATTTTTTGTGGTATGAATTTCAGTAGAAACTCTGGTTCACAGATCTGATGACTTTTCAAATACTGATGAATAAAGCTTCTGGCGGATATATTGATTGGATTGTTATGTCAAACAATTGTTGGAAGCAAAACCAGTTACAAGACCTTATGTGTCTCAGTTTTGGCTAGTAGAAACAACAGAACCAAGATGAATACTGTTCTCATGATGAATCATAGATATTATTTCAAGAAAAGTAAATGGAAGACTGCTTTGACATGGGACATAGAGCCTTCACAATGATCCTGTGGAGATTATGAATTAAAAATGCTTAGAAATGATATTTCACTGAAGAATTACCATCAAAGCTGTCTGAGAAATAATTGGCATTTGGTAAGTTAACGATTAGATTGTGTAACATTTTAAATGGTTATTTCCCATGTATACAATTTATGAATGTCTAATTTTCTTATGAGCATCTACCAGGTCTTGCTGATACCTGTATACTGATGAGGAAACTGCTCTTGGGAGTGGATTGCCTCTCCCCTTATTTCTTGGAGGAGGGCTTTTGACATGCACCAGAAAGGACCAGTGTATACTAGTCCTCCATGAGTATCTGTGATGGGGTAAATTTCCACCAGCTCTTTCTTTCCTTGCTTCCTATAGAAGAACCCAGCATATGCATTTGTCATCTATTTCCTCAGAGAAGAGAAGTATAACATTATTATCTGGGGCTTATTGATCTCAAAATTATAATAAAGAAGATAAAAATATGCAACTAAAATAAGAACCTGTTAACCAATGAAATGGCTCAAACTGAACATTCAGAATCAAACCTCACTGAACAAAAGAGAATTTTTTGGGAAAAAAAATCAATGAAAGTAATGAGAATGTTCAGAAATATGTTCAAAAGTTTTCTGAAACAAAAAGAATACCATGATTTTAAATTTTTAAAGGTCAACAGATCAGCTGAAGTAAAAAGGATTGCTAACATAGGAAGAAATGTTACTGAGAAATACCAAATCAAATATATGTGTTTTTCTTTTCATTAGAATATTAAAAAATATAGCATACAGGTGAATGAAAAATATCATGCAAATAGTGAGAATTGCATAGCAAAAAAATTTTGAAGATATTATACTTGAACATAGGAGAATTTCTCGAAGGTAAATAAAAAGTTTGTGTTAAAATTTCTAGAAAATGTTTTTAAAGACTTAGGCATAATATGATAGCATTATTAAATTACCAACATAAATACGTATCTTAGCAACTTTTGGACCAAATGAAAACTTTCTTTGCAAATATATTATCTGTCATATTGATAGCTAATGAGAATGAAAAAACAGCTACTGACCAGAGAATAAATGAGTGAAATCTCAGGAAACTTGGTCGAGGTAATATATCTTTTCTCTGTCAACAAAAATGTGCTATATACTTAGATATGAAGGAACTCAGAAAATATTGAAACACTTGTTCTCTAATAAACTATCAATTACATCAATATAGATATTTTAAAATTTAGAAAGTATGAAAGCAAACAGTGATTAGCTAAGTCATACTCTAGGAGTATATTCAAATAGGCAATAATAGTGTAACTGCAGTTAGAAATATAGGCAATAAGTAATGATTAATAAGCAGAAGATAAAATATGAAATGAAAACATGTACTAACCAGAAAATAAAATGTGTATGAAGAATATCTATTAACCCGGTAGCAAGGTATTTTATATATTGCTGATAAAGGCAAAGCAAATTAGGGAAGTAAAACTGTTCAAGATTAAGATTGTATGTTGAAGGGAAATGAAGAGAAAAGCAAAAGTATTTAAAATATGTCTTCCTAATGGAAAACCTGGTGGTGAATAAATCACGTGAGTTACAGTGAAATTTGAAAGAATAGAGAAATACAGCACGGATCAGGTAGAAATGAAAAGCAGAAAGGGCTCTAGCACTAGGAAAGCTTAAAGAAGATAAAGAGAATGTAAACTAGTATAGATATAAATTAGATGAACAAAATAGAATCTCAGTTATTATGTTAAATGTGGATTTATTGAACCTTTAATCAAAATAGATATTTTCATATGGAGTGCTTTGATGATGGCTTCCTTGAGGGTATTAAGCAAAATTTGAAATAATCTGATGATATACCACATGGAATGCAGATGATCATTCCTAGGTGCTCTAAATTTTGGAGAACCTAAGAAGAGATATGATCTCATTCATCATCAGACTGTTCTCTTAATTACTTAAGGCCTAAAGGCTAAATATGAACTGGCTACTGGAATTTGATTATATTATAATACATCATATTGAATTCAATCTTCAATGCCCTTTTCAAATGTAAGGAAGAAGAGAATTACCTTGGGGTCTGTGGAATTATCTAAACTCTCAACATATATTTTAATCACTTGAGTAATGAGAACATTTTACTTTACTCTGTCTTTGGCAAAATCATTTTCATGGCTGTTGGCTGTCAGGGTGGAAGAAGATGGCTTGCTCATATTTGGCCCACATAATATAAGCTCTTATACATTGTGAGAAAAATAAATTTCTCTCATAAGTAAATAAATAAGATCAAATCAAGGTTTATGAAATCGTTTCATAACAAAATTAGCA
>RJWT010031379.1:0-14413 GCA_004365215.1 Cuniculus paca | reverse complement strand
GAGAATGAATGATGAAAGAAAGAATGAATTGATATTTTTATTAAGGCTCTGTCATTTAGGAAATGGGGACCACTGGATACAAGAGAAGCTACACATTTTCCTTACCAAGCATGCCAAGAGTTGGTGCTTCTTGAAAAGTTTAGATGAAGTGCAGGAATCTTACCCTGACACTCAGTCCCTTCACAGAACCACAGGAGTTGTTTGGAAGGGCACTGGAGTACAGATCTATATCATCTCCACTCTGTGCTCACCCTCAATAGGGATCAACCAGCATAGCTGGAAGGGTGTCTCTGGTACATAGAGAAGGGACTCTCTCCCACATGGGGAAAATTCAGGGGCTTGAGATCATCCCCCAGAGAACCTGTGAACTTCTGTACACAGAGTTCAGTAGCCAACAATGTGGCCCTGGAACCCACCTGTCCAAGTTCTATGGTCTATTCTCTCTGTGCCAATAGTTTCTGGATCCGTATCCTGAGAATAGTGGTAGCACTCACCCCATTGGTTTATTGAGTTGGTTAGTGAGTTCACATATGGAGAACCTGAGAAAACCTGGCCTACTCAGATATCGAATATATGCTGAGTAAAAGTAGAAATAAAAGGGTATGGCATCCTATAATAGCCTTACTTAATATCTGCTCTATTCTAGGTCCTGGACACAGAGGATATGGAGATAAATAAGATGTGATTCTAGCCCCCATGCTGTGGCAGTTCTGTGAGGAAGGCAGCTGCATGAATGGACAGTACCCCTAGTGACATCACTACCATGACAGAAAAACAATTAACAGACTGTGGCCACCCAAGGGCACCTAACCCCACCTGACAATCCATAGATCTTTCCTGAAGGAGGTGATGAACTTCAAATAACCAGAGGACAAGAAGGAAGAAGACATAAAAATACTCTAGGCAAAAGGCAATGCAAGTGCAATGGCCTAGAGGCCCAAGAGAGTTTGGCATAAGAGGATGGGAAATCTATGGGAAAGAGGAAATACAATCATGGTTGGGAAATTGTAGACACACCACATGAATGAGACCCCATACCAGGAGTTTAGAGAAAAAAGAGACAGGAGCAGCTCTTCAGAAGCGTATACTGTAGTAAGAGAAATGATAATCTAGATAAGCAATGATAATACTTGGAACACAGTGTAGTGGTTATGGTCAAGGTATGCCCAAGGAATAGAGGAACCCTAGGTAAGGATGTGAAAAGAGCTTTAGAAGAATTCTTGGGGGACAAATAAGTCAATGATAGATAATATATGCTAGTAGGAAGTGCTGTGACATAAATGAAGCAGAATGGTGAGATGGTAAGTAACAAGGACAGGATGACTTGATGATGTGCTATTGAAAGACATTTTAAAGGAGGTGACCTTAGAGCCCATTCACTGAGGATGAGAGGTGAGCTGGGGAGAACAAGTTCTGGAAATCTGTGGTGGCAGGCATAATGACCCTGTATGAGTGCATGAAAATTCAGCTCAGGCCTTCCCACCAAAAAGACTTCCAAGATATTGGTTAGCAGCTTGGCATTTTACAAGATAAGGATGATCACTATGGTTGGAGTTAATTTCATGAAAACAAGTACAGCATAAGCTGAGATGAATAATACAGGATCCGCAAGTGGGATTGGAGAAGTTGGTACAAGAAGATCATTGGATGGTGGCCAAACCCAGCACACAAAAGTCTCAGAAGTGTGTGCCTGGCTTACTCATAGCCAAACTGGAGCTTAATGTGGAGAATGCAAATGATATATGAGTGGGCATTGGAGAAATAGGAGGGTATTTGAGTTCTATCCTATATGAAGTAGAGGCCACAATGGGAGTGATAGCTGGTGTTTTAGATAGACCACTCTTCCACTGAGATGCTTGATTAAGGGTTGTATTTATTTCTGAAGGCTGCTGTAAGAAGGCATCATAAGAAGGGTGGCTCATAATGGAAGAGTATTGTGTCACACACAGTGCCGGGGGCTAGAAGTTTGGGATCAAGGGGTCTACAGATTAGTGCTTCTGAAATTTGCAGGGGAACCCTTTCTTGCCTCTTTTGCCTTTTTTTTCTTCCCATTTGCTAGCAATCTTTGTAACTCTGGCTTTGTAACTATGGCTTGCAGCTGCAGCTCTCCATTCTTGACCTTCATTGTCAGATGGGTTTCTCCTGTGCCTGTCTTCACATGGTGTTTTCTTCTTATACAAGCCCCAGTAATAAGGCCTCTCACATCTTCATGGCCTCATCTTAACTTGATCATCTATCAAATTCTTATTTAAGCATAAAGTAACATTCACAGGGGTCAGGGATCAGGATTTCAGTGTATCTTTTAGGGAGCACAAAATCTCTTTTTCTGTAGCTATGTCAATATACCTATGCCTATAACTTTGTCTATGCCTATACCTTTGTCTATGCCTATACCTATACATATACCTATGCCTACACCTACACCTATATATCTATATCTATATCTATATCTATATCTATATCTATATCTATATCTATATCTATATCTATATCTATATCCTTGATGCTGGCCAGGAAGAGAAGGTGAAGAACCATGAAAGCTAGGTTTTCGCAGATTCCAAACACAAGCATTTGCCTTTGAAACCTTAAAATAGCATCTGATGGAATTTGTTACCTGAATCCAAAACAGTAGCAACATTCCTGCTGATGTCATGAGTCAATAATCTCTCCTCACAGTCCAAAACATTCAGGACTTTTCTCCCATTAGAGTTGGGCTTGCTTCCCCATATTAAGTGCACTTCAGATGCACACACTATCTTCATGTGACCTTCACTTGAACAGCAGCAAGCTCCAAGGGTTGATGCAGGTACCATCAAGAGGAGACATCTCTGAGTCTCTCTGGTCTTCACAGTGGGAGGTCAGAGAAAGGAGTGGTGGAGGACAATGAAACTTAGCAAGATCTGCCATGTGCTCCAATGGACCTTGAATTGCTAGTCAAGCCTAGCTGATTAGAAGCCCCAACCTGGATTAGGACAGTAACACAATATGGGAGGTAACTAAAATTTGAATCCAAACACATTAATCTCTGTATTAGATAAAAAAATAACTGCTAACTCAGAACAGTCCTGGGTATGTTGCTGGACATGCTAAATTCTTTCCAATCCTTTGTGTTTGTAATATACAATAGCCTTACCATAGCCACTGTAAGAAACACTATTCAATAGCCTAATATTTCAGCAAATCCTACTAAAGGTTCATTGCTCATTTGCACAGAAATTTGACTGAGAAGGAGACTTTATCTTCATTATATCAAGCAGTAAACAAGTGCTCTCTGCTCAGAAGTGAACACCATCTTTATCTTCCAAGGCTATTTATTATGCAGACATCCTGGAAAAAATAGTCTGGAACAAAATCTGTTAGCGACTTTGCTCACAACACATGCAAAAAGAGAAAAGCTCCATGCGAAACCATCTCCAGTGATTCAAGAGTCCTGCTCTGAAGGTTTCTGGAAATCTGTGAAGTAGGAGTACGGGGTAGAGCATAGGGATAGGAAACAGAAAGAGAAGGCAAAGGACCATATTTCTGAGTCTGTAGCAAAATATTTATTTGACAAGAGCACGAGGTTTGAAAACTTACAGTCATAATTCGAAACCTGCAATTCGAATACCAGACCATCCCAGACTAAGGGTTTCCTGGAATGTAGGACTATGTTAGTGTGTTCTCTGATGCTGTAACAAACACACGAGACTGGGTAACACATAAAACGAGGTGTGTTTGGCTCACAAGATTGGAGGTCTTGTTCATGATGCCCAAATTTTCTGGCTTTAGTGAGAGTTTTCTGGCTATATCACAATACAGCAGATAACATCACAACAGAAGTGCACGAAAGAGAGAGAGGTCACTAGGGAGATAGGTAGCTAAAGAAAGGGGAGGAGCTAGGAGTCCACACTCAGAAACTAACTTGAGTTCTTTAAGAATTGTTAACCCCTGGGGATTTAGCTCAGTGGTTCAAGCACTTGCCTGGTAAGCACAAGGTCATGAGTTCAATCCCCTGACCCTCCCCCCAAAAAAGAATTGTTAATCCCTTCCAAGGGAAGCATCCCAAGGATCTATGTACCTTTCACTAAGCCCCACCTCCTAGAGCTTCCACTATTTTTCCATACTGAGTTCCTCTGAGAGATACACTCAGACCAGGTCCACACCAGAACAGGAATTTTCAGGGTCAAAACTGAGTTTATCTCAGGTAAATGGAGACAGCTGTTTGCCCTATTTTTTAATCTATCCCAGCCTTGTGAAGTCATGTCTCCTTTTGGAACTTCATTTTCTCACTTTATTCACTTAGAAAGTGAAGCCCAGTCATGTACTCCCTGTCTTATGAACACAGGGTGAGGATTCATCAAGGTCATAAATAGGAAAATCTTTGCAAAGGATCACAAACATGTGAGCTGATCCATTTTGGAAGACAGGAAGAAAGAGATTTGGAATCAATAGAGGAAGAACTCAAAGTCTCTTATCTTTGAATCAATGTGCTTCTTAAATGAGGAAGCAGATGAAACTCCAGGAGGAAAGTGGAACTAACTCTCCCAAAACCCTTGAACAAGTTTTGGCATTACTGGCACCTAAGCCTCTTTGCAGTAAATTCAGTGCCCCAGCCTCTCACTTACTTTTCACTCTTCTATTCCTGACATCTGTAAGATCTTAATGGAACTTAATAATCGTTCCGTGATGATTCTTACTCACCTTCAAGTCATTATATACGGTCAAACTGACATTCACCCAGCCCCCAATCCTTCCATTTGTCAACTGCTACATAAACCGAGAATTTGGGATATGAAATTTTTGTCACTGTCATGAGTATCTATTTCCTTCAATAAACCCTAGCATTATATTACAAAGCCCCAAAATATTGATACTCTTCATGTTCAGAGTCAATGTGAAGTAAAATGCTTTGCACAAATCCCAGTTTATAGTTTAGAAATTTAAAAATGAAGTCCAGCTTTTCTGTTTCAAACTACAAATGCAAACCTCTTATTCAGTCTGGGTCTGCCCAAGTCCTGACCTTTGCTGGGATATAAATATTATTTGCTCTCTTCTTCAGTCCAGAAATTCATTTCACTAAGTCATCCTAGCCATTCTGAAAGGCTAATTTAGCATAGCAGAATGTATGATGTTAGGCAGGGAATCTGCTTCAATGTGTTGTCCAAATGTTTATCCACGATAAAGCATTCACACACTTCATGGTCACACCAGTGATTTCATCCTATATTGACAACCAAAGAGGAACTCACTATTTTCACCCCACACCTGGTGCTTCTTCTGAATTTCATGTCCTGGTAATGTCAGCATAGTCTACTTAGCTATCTAGAAACACAAAAAGTATTCTAGATCCTTCCACCACCACCCTCAGCATTCAACCCATTGAATGTCTCATCATTTCTGCTCCTCCCATAGATCTCTGGAATCCACCAGCATCACTCCATCGCCACCTCTACCAAGATAGTTCAATGCTTATATTCTTTCACCCAAACTATTCTAATAGGCCCTGTAGGCTCTCTAACCCAATCTTATCTCAAAACATCTCAAAAACATACACAGTCTACTGTTCAAACATCCTTTAACTGTGTGCTTAGCTGCTCTTTTTCTTTATTTTTATATTTCTCCCCTCTCTCCCTGATTACTGGTATTACCTTACCTGCCTCCTATATGGGTCTCATATGTAGCCTTAAATAGGCATTAATTATAATCAAATAAGTAATGTTGCTTTGTGTGTAATGTATTTTAATGTGAATACATAGTATCATGCAATTAATTTCATTTGGTTTCCCACTTCTGTCTCAGTTTGTTGTATGGACATCTTTCCATGTAGCTGTGTGTATACCTTATTTATGGCTCTGGCTCCTGAATAGGATTCCCTGTATAAACTTATGACATTTATTTGTTCTTACCTCCCATGATGGGCACGCAGGTTGCCTTCCATCTTCACCTCCCCTTCCACAGATCTGGGCAGTGTTTCTTCTAGCACATGCTCCTTTACTGACCTTGAAAAGAATTTTGCTAGGCTCTAGACCTAGAAATATGCTAACTGGGCCATGTGGTGGAGGCATGCATAATTTTGTTTAATATACAGACCACTTTCCAGAAGGATTCTGCCAATTTATGTTTTCACTTCTGCCAAGGCAATACTGGGTTCCCCGCATTCTATCACCACTTGGAACAATTCACTCAGTAATACTTGTCATACTATTAGGTATAAATTGATTTCATAATGTTGCTCACATTGCCATTTCCCTAATTGCTAGTGAGGTATTGTTTAGCCATTTGGACTTTCCTTTCTGGGAAAGAGTTGCTCAACTTTGCTTCATTTCCTATCATGTTTTATCATGTTTCTCTTTTAATTGATTTGTAGAGACTCTTTATATATCACAGGTATCAATTTGTTGATGTTAGATGTTTCAAGTATATTGACTCAGTATATTTACTTACCTATTAGCTTTATTTAAAAATTTTTTGATTAAGAAAAAATTCTCCATTTTAATGTCAAATTTATCCATTTTTTGCTTTATATTTTATCATAACCTCTTTTTCTCTCACAACTTACTCCTTATCCCAATCAGGAATGTAGCACAGTCATGTACCTCAATGTCTCATTGCCTTCATACAAGCAATTAATGCAATTGCTTATGCCTGACTCTGTAGATACGACTGGGAATGTGAAATTGGGACCAAGAGCAAGTCAATCAATCAGTTTTTTGGTAACTATACAATTTAGCAACTGCTGATGACAATTTTCTGCTTTGATGAAGCTGGTATGGAAGGAGATGCCCCTGAAAAACAGATGTGTGGAGAGAAAAAGAGATACAGCAAAATTTGAGGATTTTGTAAATTCCCTTTCTATTCTCTTGTTCCTAAGGCATAGCTCCTTCAGATCACCTAGCATCTTCTTGACCTGCATGTTTTGGTTTAGAGCTAAAATGTCCCCCAGAAGTCTCATGTGTTCAGAGGTGAAACTTTTGAAAAGTCATTGGATTATGAAGGTGCTATATTCATCACTGAATTAATCCATTGATGAGTCCATAAATGTATGTGCTTTTAAGAGGTTGGTCTGGTTGGAGGTAGGTCATTGGAAACATGACCTGGATGGATGCATTCCTGTTCCCAGGTGCTCCTCTCTCTCTCCTGTGGGTTGAGAAGCTTTCCTTTGCCATATCCTTCCACCATGATGTATTTGCCTTAGAGCCAGCCAACCATGGTCCAAAACTCCTAAAACTGTAAGCCCAAATAAATCCCTCCTCATTTATGTTTTGGGTGTCAGGTAGTGTGTCTCAGTGATAGAAAAGTTGACAAATACACTGTATTTCCTAACTAACTTTCCAAAAGGTAATATTTTGGCATACAAGTACTGCCTTTATCTTTGCTTTATAAGACCTTTACCATGTGGGCTATTGTTTACTTAATACTTTTTTACATTGACTAGATAGATGTATTTGTATAAATTTTTTTATTTGGAGAGGAAACTTCATTTAAAGTGAAAACTTTATATAATTTGACATACACAAAATTAGTATCATCTCCTATAGCTAGAGGTAACAATGAAATAAATATAATTAAAACAATATAAATTCTAATTAGGTACCCTCACATCCTCAAAGTAGATACAGTAGAAATATATGAAGGAAAAGTAGATCTAAAGGAAGGCCTTTTCCTTAATATAATCAAGATATACAAAAATTTAGAAAAAACTAACTTTTTCTTGTTGTGACTCATATTATTTAACACCCTTTCCTCAATCTTCTAAATGCATCTACATGCCTCAATGGTATCTGTAAAATCTAGTGTTCTTGTAGTGCCCTCCTTTCTTCCCCTTATAGTCTTTTTATTTTCTTCTCCTTAACCTACTAATAAGCTTTTAATCAGAAAAAGCAAAAATGTCCTAGCAAAATGAAATATTTTCAGTTAAGTAGACCACGTAGACAGGACCAGATGAAATGAACAAACCAGATGAAAAATAGCATACATCTTCCTCTACATTTGATTGGTATAATTTAGTCATACAACGCCCTCCTAGATGCAAAGGAATCTGAGAAATGTAGTGCACAGCTCAAGATTTGTTTCCCTGCAACAACTGTACTCCATCAAAGGGATGCATGAATCTTTTGTAGACCATGTCTGCCACTCACTGTCACCAACAGCTAGCGCAAGATTGGTGGAATATGTTATAGGATGAAGGAAAAAAGATAGGAAGAAAGGAAAGAAGAGCGACAGACCAAGAGAAGGTTCCTTACACTTTTCTTTTAATTAAGAAAAATTCTACATACCTTTGAGTCTTTTAGTCTTTTAAATGAGTCTGAACTACTCTCACAGATGTACTGATAAAATAACTCAGTGAATGATTCAGTTTTACTGAACAGCTTCATTTTTACTCCCAGAATCTGTATCAGACTACATCACATATAGCTGATTCCTGAAAGGTCCCTGGAAAATAGATTTTAAATGTGATTTACAGAAATAAATCACATCCCTGGCCTTCATTATGTTATAAAGTCAAATTTCTGTAGGAACGTATTTCTTAATCAAGTCATATTAAACAATTCAACTAAAAGCATGTCCCAGACTTAAATGTACATGTGGATGCATAGTTTTCAAAACAAATCACCAAATAAAATGCCTAGAGACTAAGAATTACTTTGACTTTATATTAGCTACCAAAGGATGCCAGAACAAAGTACTACAAACTAGGTTGTTAAGCAACAGAAGCATATCGTCTCTGAGTTCTAGAAGCTGTAAGTTCATGAACAAGACTTAGGTGGTGTTGAGTCCTTCTGCTGGTTGTGAGACTGTGTTTCATGCCTCTCTCCTAGCTTCTCATAGTTGACTGTCATTCTTTGAAAGTCCTTGACTTGAATACATCATCTTAATCTGAATGTTCATATGACACTTTCCCTAGTGTGTGTTTGTCTCTGTCCAAATTTCTCCTTTTTATATGGATGCCAATTATATATATATATTGGATTAGGGTCACCCAATGTTCTCCTCTTAACTTGAACTTAATTGTAAAAATTATTTCCAAACGAAGTAACATTCTAGGAGGATACAATTCAACCTATAATGTTCATTGTCTTAAGATCAAAATGTTCAAGAAGAAACAAAGGCAAGCAAAATCCATGGCAGCAAAATCTCTGTGGAGGCCTCATGGTTTATAGTTAAACAATAGGATACAGTTTTGATTTTTCCAATGTTAGTTCCCAAAACTTAAGATAGCCACTGACCTCTAAAGGGTGAGCTTTTATCTTGGTGAGATGACTAAAGTATGAGTGTCAGAGGTAGACTCTCTTGGGGGTCAAATCTTGGCTCACATTGAGACAACTATGGGAATTTGCACAGTTATTTTAGCCTTTCTGGAACATTCTTCCTCATCTGCACTGTGGGAAAGCACATGCATCACAAGACTATTATCATTCAGTGATCAAAATGCTAGATAAATAGCTCAAGTATTTCAGGTAGTTTTTAAAGTAGACCCTCTTTAAACACCAATGGTCTTAAAAATGTGTTGTGAACTGCTATGTGCCCATCGCCTAAGTGTAGCTAACACTCTGCTGTTTCTTTTATCTCATGTATTTCCATCTGCTGTCTCTTCTATTCATATACTACTCCATCTTGATTTTCATTCATTTTTAAGTAAGTTCCAGACATCAGTACATGTCCTTTTAAAGTTTCCAACATACAAATCATCAACTAGTGTTTGACATTTTTTCACATTTCTTTTTTTGAGATGAAATGCAATGCAGTGAAATGCATAAATATTTAAGTGCCTGATGGTGGGTTTTGACGAACAATAGCCCTGTGAAATGAAAACACCTACTCAGTTTCAGAAAATTTTCATCACTCTAGAAATTTTCCTTGTTCTCCCTTCCCAGTTAACCTCTATACCCAGTCACCTTCAGAGTCAGCCATTGTCCTGATTTCTATCATTAGAGACAGTCTGCCATTGGTTTGTCTATTGCAAAACTTTGTGTAAGTGGAGTCAGAGAGTAAGTACTCTTCAGCTTAAGGTTTCATCCAATATGATTTTGATATTCATTCATGTCATTGAAGATGTCAGTGACACATTCCTTCTATTGTTGAATATTATACCACTTTATGGCTAGTACATCATAGTTCATTTACTCATTTTTCTTCTAAGTTTTTTTCCAGTGTTTTCATCATTATGCAAACTTCTACTGTAGGTATTCTTGCATTAGTCTTTATGTAAACATGTTTTATATTTCTTGGAATTACAATTGCTAAATCATAGGAGAGGTAGATGTTTAGTTGCACTTTTTAAAAATTTCCAGAAAGTTTCTCAAAGCAGCAACACCATTCTATACTCCCACCAGCAATTTCTTTTTCTTTTCTTTGTTTTCTTTGAAAGGAAATAAAACAAAACATAAAACAGAACAAAGCAAAACAGTGAAGACAATGTTGGGTTTCAAAAACAAGGCAGAAGGAAATTTCCCATAGTTGCTATACTGCATGCTGTTATCCTCTAAATAGATGCTCAGACTACCAGCTTTAGACCTGTAAAGTCAATCAAACAATACAACCATTGAGTTGTTTTTGCACTTCAGTTGCTATCAGCTCAGCCTGTGTTCCACCAAATCAGCTGGTTGCTTCCTGGGGAGAGGGGGACAGCTCTTTTTGTTTCCTAGCCCTCATGCCAGCTGGATCACAGCAAGGGCAAGTTGGCTTCTTAGTTCTCCTCCCAGCCCACATGGCTGCTTCTGGCTCACAGAAGAGTAAGGATGGCTTCCCAACAGCAGTTTCTTAACATTTTGCAAAACACATCACTCTGGTACCCCAGAGCAAGACATACCAGAGAAAAAAGTCCCAAACAGGAAGATAAGTGACTGAAAAGATTTTACAATATTCCAAAGAAGGATGGCAGAGCTTAACATGTACCTACCCTATCACAAAGACTTTTCTTACCTTTCATAAATATTTTAAATGCAGGATGATTTTGTGTCTCTGTGCATTCTCTGAATAATCCCAAACTACAAAGACACTAGACAGGGGTTAAAATGAGAAAACTTAATTCTTAATTTACATGGTTTCTTCAGACAAAAAAGATATACAGATGTGGAATATTTTAATGCCATGCCAGTTCTTGTATTCTTTCATTAATCTTAACATTTCAACCTATTTAATACTAGAGGGGACTAGTGAGGCCTGAAAGATGAGGACATTTTGGTATTTTTTCTCTATACTTTCCCACCCTACATCAGCATCCTTGACCATCGACCTTTGTGCCAGTTCCCCCTGCAGCATGATTCTAAAAGTTGTCCCAGAAAGCTAAGTCTGAAGTTGGGGTCTCCAGGTCTTTCAGGGAAGCTGTAATCTCCTTAGCACACTTTAATGAATCACTTTTTTTGCTGACACACTCTGTGAGCCTTTGAAGTAGGAGGACAGACTCTTGAAGGATGCACAAAGAGTGGGTTTGTTTTAGAAAATACATTTCTACCTCTTTGGTTTCCAAAAGCATTTGCTTCTAAAATAGGTCCTCTGCTAACTTCCATAGGTTACTTGTTTTTCTTTCTCATCTCCCCTGAGACAACCTCTCCTCTTCCACTTAGCCACAGCAAGACTGGCTTCTCATCCAGCCTCATTATTACCATAGGGGTTTTCCAAGAGGAGCAGAGACCTCCAGGCCAAAGGAAAGGGAAAGAGAATATGTGGCTCCTGAGGGTCAGTCACTGTAGCAGGCAAACCTATCTGTGGGGAAGACAGAAGCAAGATTCTTTCAGAGCTCTCTACTGACTGACTTTCATTCAACCACCTAGACATCCCTGTCTATCTAGCATAGGATTCAGAAGTCAGATACTTGTCTCAGGGTCAAGTTTATTTGAACTAAGTAACAATGTCAGGTGTTTTCTGAAATTTTTATTTAAGCAATGGTTTAAATAGATAGTCTTACTAGCTCAGGTACTTAGCAGACATTTTTAAAAATTGAAGGAGGTTTCTAGCATTCTATATCTGAGTAGGCAGCTATAGTCTATACCAGTCTGTGATCTATTGCAAAATAACTAGAAAAAAGCAAATATGAAAGTTCTCAACACATAGAAATCATCAAAATTTGAGGAGATGGAAAGCTTATTACTCTGATTTGATCATTATACATTGTATACATATATTGAATTGTCATGCTATAGCCCATAAATATGTGTAAGTATTATATCTCCCCCAAAACTGAAAGATGTAAATGTACAAGTTTCAAGGCACATATTTAAGGCACATATTCAGATGGCATAAATAGTAACTTTTATCTTTTATAAATGCTTGAACTTGTGATTTGAAGAATGTACATATCATCTTAAAATGTATACGCAGACACATTTGTTTTAAATTATTGTTATTTTAGGGAAACTTCAAGTAAACATTTTTGGAGACTATCACCTTATGGTATCATCTGTTCCTCTAAAAGTTTCTTGAGGTATCTCTTTAAAATAAATATAGTGCTCTACTCAAGAGGAAATCTGAATTGAATTCTCTTCATCTCATCGCAGTAAGGGAGAAAAGTAAGCTGCCCCTTTGCCTGTAAGAAAGGAAATTCATTTGCAAAGATTTCGGTCAGCCACAATAAATTTGTCCAATGGGCCAGATGAAAGACAGGCATATCAGGAAGCCACATAGTCCCATGGTGTGTTTTTCAGCCATGCATATTTTCCAGACCGGTGCTGAAAGAAATTTTCTTCCTAGAGCTGCAGGAAGATATTGCAGACTGATGTCTAACCAAAAAGTTCTGCGTGTTGCTTCTTAATAATGCTAGGTCTATACTCTTTTGGGGAGTTGGGGGTGCCATGCTCTTTCCAATGAGAAGGCATCCATACCAGCAGCCACATCTCCACTTGAAGTGTGGTACAGAGCTTGGAAGTAAATTTGGGGTAAGATTCAGCCCAGATTTCATCTGCATTGCTGAGAAAAGGTCAAGCAACAACTAATTAAAAGCACCACTTCTCACGCTGCAGAAAATACAATAACGATTTTAAAAGATTTTCCTCTATTTTCATTCCAAATGCAATTAAATGTCAACTACCTTTGCTGTTTTCAAGCCCAAATTGCTGATGCATTTTTATCTGACTCTGATGATTACAAAAGAGATTGAAAACTGGCAGCAAATATGTGAGAAAAAGGTTTATTTTCCAGCTCATCTAGTCCCGGTGTAATTTAGCTCCTATTTTTCCCCCAGCTAGCTAGCTGGTGGTTGTTGTGGGTGTTACTGTGGGCATGATGGTTGTTGCTTTGACTGGTGATTGTGCTCCCCTTCAGTGCACTGTGAAGCCCCTGGGACTACGTCCATGGTGTACTTCCTCCATTTGGTCCTCTACAAACTTTTTGTTATCATACGTCCTGTCTCATAAGTATTGTTCTGGGAGTTTTGTAGGATCAGAAAAAATCCACCCCAGCAGCTCGTTCAGGCAGTGTGGGCACTTATTGAATGATTATGAGACAGTTAAAACAATGAAAGAGCATCACTTTGGGGCTGTATGAATCTGACATGTGTCATTGTCATCTTGAAGGTGAGGTCTGCATTTTAGTTATATCTTTCTTCACAATCCCTAGCAGGTACTCTGCACATCAGCAAAGGCCAGTAAACATTGACTTGTATCGATTCATTTGATTTTGTATGTATTTATTACAATATCTACATAAGAAGCATTATCACACGGGGTTTATAGGAAGGGCATAATGTTCGGATACTATATTAGTATACTAGTTTACTAGTTATCATACCAAACACTATAAATGGTGACTTAAAATTCAAGCCAGAAATTTACTGTCTCCATCTTGGATGATAAAGTATAAAATCAAGATGCTAGCAGGGTTGGTTTCTTCTGAAAGTTGCAAGGAATAATCTATTCCATGCTTTTCCCCCAGCTTTGGGTAGTTTCTTAGCATCTTCAGTGTGCCGTGGCTTATGGTCATAGGCCTTCACAAAACATTCACCCTGCATCCTCATGAATGTGTCATTTTCCCCTTTTGTAGGGACACCAGTGATGTTGGATCAGAGCTCACTTTAATGGTGTTATTTTAATTTGATTATATCTGTAAAAACCTTATGTACAAATATAGTAATATTCTGAAGTATTGACAGATCAGGACTTTAGTACATCTTTTGTGCATTACACAGTTCAGCTCATGACATCCTTGGCAAGACCTACACCAAGCCATGGCTCCATAACTTTGTAGTAGTATGACCATGGGCTCTAGAGTCCTTAAGAGGATATGTGGAAGCCGGGCGTGGAGGCTCACGCCTGTAATCCCAGCACTCGGGAGGCTGAGACAGGCTGATCGTTGTGAGTTCGAGACCAGCCTGGGCTACAAAGTGAACTCAAGGCCAGCCTGAACGGCATAGTGAGACCTTGTCTCAAAAACAGGGCTGGGGATCTAGCTCAGTGGTCTAAGCACCTGCCTGGCAAGCGCAAGATCGTGAGTTCAATCC
>RJWT010031378.1:0-14392 GCA_004365215.1 Cuniculus paca | reverse complement strand
GGCAAGCGCGAGGTTGTAAGTTCGATATCCAGTGCCGCAAAAAAAAAAAAAAAATTACTCTACAATTGAAAGGACTACTCTGAAGTTTTATGGAAGTTCAGATGAAAGATTAAAATCTATCTCTTTAAAAATAAAGCATCTCTTGAGCATTTTACAACATTGGAGCCAGAATTCAAAGCACTTTGTAGCTAGTAATTGACTTGCCTGCTGAACTTAATGAGGTTAACACAGTCATTAAGATCCTCCCCTACTCTTAGTTTTTTGAGACGGGGTCTTGCTCACTGCGTTGAACTTTCTATGTAGCACAGGCTGACCTCAAACTGGAAGCAGTCCTCCTGCCTCAGCCTCCCAAGTGCTGGGATTACAGGCACATGCCACCATGTCTTGAAGCATTCTCATTTTATGCGTAGGAAACTGAGGCATAGAGCCTGTAACTGTCCTTCTCCAAATGATTCCAGTAGGAAGTGTCAGAGCTGGGACTCTCACATAGCCACATAGCCTGGCTCCTGGGTCTACACGCTCATCCACTAAGCTAGTCTGTCTCTTGACATCACCACAAATGAAACCATAGAGGACTGTTTCCTCAGATTTTTGTGTTGTTACATACAGTTTGAGGGTTTTTTCTTTAATGATTAAACTCGCCATAATTAATCTTGGAATTTCTGTTTAATAGTCTCATACAACTTATAGTACTGAATATTAAAAAAATGAATAATCTTTCTGATTCTTGTTAAATGATGAAGGCTTATCCTGCCATGAAATGTGATGTTCTCTTTGTGTTTTTGTTTTTGAGACAGCGTCTCACCGTACTCCAGGCCAGCCTTGAACTTGCTAAGTAGCCTGTGTGACCCTGAACTCACTATCTAGCTGCCTCGAAAAGTGATGTTTTTATAAAGAATAAAAACATACAGGAATGCTTCTAAAGTGTAAAGCTGCAGGAAGTAGATTTGTAAGAAGCCAAGCTCTACACATATCCTACCTCCCTCAAAAAAAAAAAAAAGAAAGTTTAATTGTAGCATTAGTTTCTTGTTTATGTTTTTTAATTTACTATAAAATTTAATTGTCTAAAAGCAAAATAGGCTTATTTTTCCTTCTGTACTAGGGATCAAACCTAGGGCTTTTACTCTGATCTATATTCCCAGCCCTATTATTTTTTATTTTGAGACAGAATAGCTTAGGCCTGTAATCCCAGCACTCTGGGAGGCTGAGGCAGGAGGATCACAAGTTTGAGCCCAACCTAGGTAACAGGCCTATGCCACCATGCCCAGCTGGACTTCATTTTTTAAAAAGCCAATTGGAACGTTTCATTACAAAAGCACCGTAATTCAGCTCTTGGTGATAATCTCTGTTTGCGTATTTATTTTTTGCAGTACCAGGGATGGAACCTAGGAGTGCACAAACAGTAGGCAGGCACTGTACCACCAAGCCATCCTGATCTCCTGATGATAATTTTAGGATATAATTTAGAACCGTTTCCATGGAGCTCTGTACTACCAGGGTGAAGGTGGGCACACTTCCGACCAGCACTGTCATCTGTGGCTAATTTTACTTGAAATAAAATTGAAGTTGAGTTTCTTCACCACATTAGCCCCTCAGGAAGTATCAGTAGTTATAGCTGGCGACAGCTTTTCCATCATTGCAGAAAATTCTATTGCCCCACACCTTTCCGTCAAGTGCACAGCTCTGCACGTCACTTACATAGTAAACCTCCTCCAAGTTTTCTTTAATAATTGCATTGCTCTGGTTCCACTCTTTTTTGGCAGCACCAGGAATCAAACTCACAACCTCGCGCTTGCCAGGCAGGCACTTAGGCTGCTGAGTTAAATGCCCAGCCCTTGTCTTTTTGAGACAGGGTCTCACTATGTTGTTCAGGCTGGCCTTAAGCTCACTTTGTAGCCCAGGCTGGTCTCAAACTCAAAACGATTCTCCTGTCTCAGCCTCCCGAGTGCTGGGATTACAGGCATGCGCCACCATACCCGGCTCATGATAAATCGGGTTCTTAAAATGTTCAGAGAAGGACCAGGGATTTAGTTCAGTGGCATAAGCACCTGCCTGGCAAGCGCGAGGTCATGAATTCAATCCCCAGTACCAAAAACAGAAAAGAAAAGAAAGAAAGAAAGAAAGAAAGAAAGATGTTCAGAGAAATCGACCTGAGTGGACAGAGCAGGAGTTCCGCCTGCAATACCATTTGCTGTAGGGACTGAAGGGTTTCCCCAACAAGGACAGCAGGTTCCCTAAGCCTCGTAGCTGCCGGAGGGCCGAGGAAACGGAAGTACCTGCTCATTCTGGTTGTTACCCGCTTTGAGTCACTTCTGGTTTTTGTTTTGTCTCCTCTGTCCCCCCAGGGGTCCTCAGCCGTGGATGCCTTTGACATTATGACCGCTGAGGATTCCACCGCAGCCATGAACAGCGACCCGGCCACCGCGTCCTCCTCGGCCAAGGTGCCCGAGGGCGTGGCGGGCGCTCCCAACGAGGCGGCCCTGGTGGCGCTGATGGAGCGCACGGGCTACAGCATGGTGCAGGAGAACGGGCAGCGCAAGTACGGCGGGCCGCCCCCCGGCTGGGAGGGCTCGCACCCCCAGCGTGGCTGCGAGGTCTTCGTGGGCAAGATCCCGCGCGACGTGTACGAGGACGAGCTGGTGCCCGTGTTCGAGGCCGTGGGCCGCATCTACGAGCTGCGCCTCATGATGGACTTCGACGGCAAGAACCGCGGCTACGCCTTCGTCATGTACTGCCACAAGCACGAAGCCAAGCGCGCCGTGCGCGAGCTCAACAACTACGAGATCCGGCCGGGCCGGCTGCTGGGCGTGTGCTGCAGCGTGGACAACTGCCGCCTCTTCATCGGCGGCATCCCCAAGATGAAGAAGCGCGAGGAGATCCTGGAGGAGATCGCCAAGGTCACCGAGGGCGTGCTGGACGTCATCGTGTACGCCAGCGCGGCCGACAAGATGAAGAACCGCGGCTTCGCCTTCGTGGAGTACGAGAGCCACCGCGCCGCGGCCATGGCGCGCCGCAAGCTCATGCCCGGCCGCATCCAGCTGTGGGGCCACCAGATCGCTGTGGACTGGGCCGAGCCCGAGATCGACGTGGACGAGGACGTGATGGAGACCGTGAAGATCCTCTACGTGCGCAACCTCATGATCGAGACCACCGAGGACACCATCAAGAAGAGCTTCGGCCAGTTCAACCCCGGCTGCGTGGAGCGCGTCAAGAAGATCCGCGACTACGCCTTCGTGCACTTCGCCAGCCGCGAGGACGCCGTGCAGGCCATGAACAACCTCAACGGCACCGAGCTGGAGGGCTCGTGCCTCGAGGTCACGCTGGCCAAGCCGGTGGACAAGGAGCAGTACTCCCGCTACCAGAAGGCGGCTAAGGGCGGCGGCGTGGCCGAGGCCGCAGCGCAGCCGCCCAGCTACGTGTACTCGTGCGACCCCTACACGCTCGCCTACTACGGCTACCCTTACAACGCGCTCATCGGGCCCAACAGGGACTACTTCGTGAAAGGTTAGTGGAGACCCTGTTCGGGGTGGGGCTGGGGAGGCAGGGTGCATCGGGTGCAGTGGCTGCGGATAATGAGCTGGTGGACGCTGAGCCCTCTGCGTTTATTTGGGTTTGGGGTCTGCGTCTCTTTGCTGGCTCTTCGGGCCGTCACTCCTGTAGCTCTGTAGAGTGAAATACAGATTGTTGTGAGGGGAGCAGTAAACCAAGGGGCCCAGCTTCCCCCTGCTACAGCCTAAGCCATTGAGCCAGGTTCACCCATCTCACAGAACTTAGGTTAAAAGTCTCCTGCAATTCAGTTTTGGAGATGTTGGTCATGTTTTATTGTTTTATTGTCATCGTTGTTTATGGGCAGTGATTACGATGTGATGAAAGCAAGCGTAACCCTGGAAGACATAACCTGGGCCCTGGGGCTTACTCTCCTCATCACTGGGTGTGCGACTTTAGTCTCTAGGCCTGTTACCTCAAGCGGAAAGTGAGGAGGGTGAACTAGGAGATCTCTTTCCAGGCCTAACTGTTCTACACTCTGATGGTTTTCTTTACTGAAGTTGCCATTACAATCCTAGAAAGCCACCTGGCAAGTTGGTCTCCTGTGCTAAGCAGAGAGACAGAGGGTGCCCATCTAGGCTGAATCAGGACATTTGGAAGCCACTTTACGAACCCATCGAAGGCCAAGGGTGTGGGCACTTGCCTCGTGGACGCAGGGCACACCGAGTGCCCAGAGCCTCAAGCTGAGGGCCTCCTGCCCCGTCTGCCGCTTACTCATCCTTCTGTGTTGTTACCAGCAGGCAGCATACGAGGCCGGGGGCGAGGTGCGGCTGGCAACAGAGCCCCAGGGCCCAGGGGCTCCTACCTCGGGGGATATTCTGCCGGCCGTGGTATCTATAGCCGATATCACGAAGGAAAAGGAAAGCAGCAAGAAAAAGGATATGAACTTGTGCCGAATTTGGAAATCTCTGCTGTCAATCCAGTTGCCATTAAACCTGGTGCAGGTCAGTATCAACTGGAGCAAGATTGCCTTTCGTGCAAACTCCAGCCCTGTCCCCAAAGGATTCCAAGCCTCTGGGCTCCTCTGCCTTCTGCACAGGGATTGCTCTTCTCATTGGCAGCCAGGGAGGAGCCAAAAAGAAGCTGGCAGATTAAGCTGTTTGTATGTTCTGTTAGCTAACCTCTGCCTTGTCCTTGCTCTGGCCTATTTCTATCCCAACCGTCAGGCCATTTAATTTCTTTTCATTTTTGTTTATTTTCATTTCAGTGATGCTAGAGCTTGAACCCAAGTCTTTGTGTATGCTAGATCTTACTAAGCTGCCCAGACTGAAACTTGTGATCTTCCTGCCTTAGCCTCCCCGAGCGCTGGGATTACAGGTGTGCTCTGAAACACTCAGCATCATTGCCAGTTCTGACAGCTGAGGGGGTGGAAATTCTTCTTCAAGAGGAAATAGCACCATTTGTCCCCTGTTGTGATCTGAGCAAATAAGAACTCTTGGGAATAGGGCAGTAGTGAAAGTTTTTGCAGCCGTTGATTGCCTGGATTCTGATTTCTGCTGCTCATTTCCTCTTGCTGGATCAGTAGCTCTAGAATAGTGGAGTCAATTGATCCAGGGACCTTGAACTTTGCTTTCACCTTCAGGGCCCACAAACCTGTTAGCCAAGATTGTTAGCACCCTTGGTTACCTAATGTGAGGCAGGACTTCTGGTCCTGCAAGAAACTTTAACCCCTGCTATGAGTCCAGCAGCTACTGGCTTTCAGCACATACCACACAAGCCTGCAAACACAGAAACTTCAATCCTTTGGTCCCCAGTAAGGCCATTCCTCCTTTACAGAGGGGAAATTGAAGAGCTCAGCTACTCTGATTTTGCCATGTTGAGGACCAACCCTTTTTCCTCAGCATCGAGGAAGCTGTGATGGGTCATAAGTTTACATGGGATTCACAAGGCTACAAAGTGTGCTCCTGGTACAGCCTCCATTGAAGGAATCAGCGATGACTTTTCGTCCTGTGGAAAAAAAAATCCTGCTGTCTCTACAGTTAAATGTCTCCTTGCATTGATTTTCCTTATAAATGCCATTGCCTTTCCGAGCAGTGTAAGCTGGCTGACCTAGCTCTTTCAAACAGAACCTGGATATATGCTGCAGTTTTCACAAGTTGGGAATGGGACTTCTGTTGAAGTAGCATAAGATTTAAACAGAAGAAAGCATTGTTTAAAAAAACACAAAAAAGGCAGGACCGGGGCTATAGCTCATCGGCACAGCGTCTGCTTGGCAAGTGCAAGGTCCTGGGTTCAATTGCCGGTACAAAAAAAAAAAACAAAAAACAAAAAAAAAACTCTAGTCATGTGAGGTCCTTGGTAGAGATTCCTCTGGGCTGGTGGCCAACACAGTTCAGACCACTCCACGTGACTTAAACTCATAACCTCCCCTACCCTCTTATTTCTGATCATCCAGGAAATTAGACCTTGTATTAGGAGAGGCACCTAGGCAGTGGTGAAATATCGTGGGCAGAGAATGAGTGGGAGATATGGTTGGAAAGGCAGGTAAAAATATTTGGTGAAGGTTTTAGATATCTTTTATTAAATGACTGTACCATTGTTAAGCTTACAGTCACTTGTCTCTTTACTTTTGATCAAGTAAGTCTTTATTAGAATACATGTACCTAGAGTTAGAGAAGAAACATAAATAAAAGGATAGTTTGTGTGTCCATTTCATGTCCTTGCTTATCCTTTCAACACACAAGGACACACATGCACGAACTCCCACAACTCAGGACCGGTGTCTTTTCCTTTTGCTCGATCCCTATTGTACATTGACCTTAATAATTGCTAGCTATTTGAATTTATGCTTGAAATCAGTCTTTTGGACTTTACTCATAGAAATTATTTGAACTGGCAGGTCCCTCTGGAGGGGCGGGGAACTAGTCATTCCACTGCTTCAGTACTATTAATGGGTATAAGAAAATTAGAGAGTTCTCCATTTTTTTAAACTAGGTTTTTTTCCCCCTTGAATTGGTCATGTTGAAATCTGAAATATAGTGCTGGGAAAATGTACACAGATCTGAGTTCACAGGGTGAAATTCTCACCACCACCTGCTTCTTAAAAATGGTAAACGTAAAAAAATGAATGACCTATCTGGAGCCAGGCGAGAGAGCAAGGATGAATAGGCAGACTTACTCTTGGGCTTGTTGGACCTGGATCCTATTTTGATCCCATCTTCCCAGGTCAGAGGCCTTTCTTGCCCCATTGGATGTCAAGGTAGGATTCAAAGGGAGATTTTTTTCTGTAGAAAGATTAGGAGATGTTTGTACCAAAACTCAGTTCTAGATTTTCCTTCTATGGTGCTCTACTGGGAGACTCCGTACCCCTGTGGCTCCGGGGGACGTTACCTGCTGTCTCCTGTCCCTTCCTTGTAGGCGGCCCTCATTACATGGCTTGTACTGAGAGAGCATTAGTTAACACAAAGAGAACCCTGGCAGCCCGCCTGGGGTTTGCGAAATACCGCAGAGCAAGTGTAGGAGCCTCCTCCGTGGCTGGAAGTAGTGGATCAGTTTCCCCTCTTGCATCTCTTGCAGTGGCCATCCCTGCCATTGGGCCCCAGTATTCCGTGTTCCAGGCAGCCCCGGCCCCTAAAATGATTGAAGATGGCAAGATTCACACCATGGAGCACATGATCAGCCCCATGGCTGTGCAGCCAGACCCAGCCAGTGCTGCTGCTGCTGCTGCTGCTGCTGCGGCCGCCGCCGCCACCATCATCCCTGCTGTCTCAACGCCACCGCCTTTCCAGGTAGTTTTTGCTCCTGTCACTGGTGTCTCGAGTGAAGCCCCTTTGTCATGGACTTGTTTAGTGTGGAGTGCTGTAAATTTATTTGTGCCTACCTCTCTGTGAGGACAGTATTTTTATTAAAAAGTTGTTTCTGCGTGACTGGGGATGGAACCCAGGGCCTCATGCTTCCTAGGCAAATGCACCACCACTGAGCTACACCCCTAGCCCTTAAAAAAATCTTAGTATGAACCATGACAGGAGAGAAACTTTTAATAAGAATAGTACTATTCTAATATTATCATTGTGTTAAAAGATGGGAAGTGATATACAAATGTGATGTGTGATTTTTGCAGTGTCACAATACTGTATTTTGAAGTGTCACTGAAAAATATTCAGCTCCTGTTTTGAAGGACCTGATGCACAGAGTTCAGGGAGATAGTTCATATTTTCATAATCCTAATTGTAGCTCAAGGAGATTTTTGCTTTGTTTCATTTGTCTTTTTGGGACAGGATTTCTCTATTCAGTTCAGGCTGACCTTGAACTCACTTTGTAGCCCAAGGTGGCCTTGAATTCGCAGCCATCCTCCTGCCTCAGCCTCCTGAGCGCTGGAATTACAGGCATGAGCCACCACACTCAGCTTCAAGATTTTTATAAAATGTTTACTCCGTGTGTGTGTCTGTGTGTCTGTGTGTCTGTGTGTCTGTGTAAAATACATGTTATGTGTCCATGTGCATGAAAAGACAGTAACAATGGGTACAGATATTTTTACAAAATCTGCCTTTATTCTGCTCTTCCAGCCATATCACCCTCTTCCCCTCTCCCCAATCTGTTCTTACCATGTGCCCTGCTTTCCCACCTCTGCCAGCATGTCCTCTCGTGTGTGGTGTCTTCACATCTTTCTTGTGGAGCTCTCTCACCAGCCATCCTAGAGAAGTCCTCCCTGCTGGGCTTCTCGTTGCTGCACTATTACCTGGACACAGCTGCAGCTGCCAGCGTGCTCGGTTTTAGGGTGAAGCCGCCCCAGACCAAAGACTTCTTTGTGTTTTCAGTGCATAGCAGACAGGGAGCGCATCTGTTCCACAGAAATGCTCTTCTCTGAGAGACGGCGAATCACAGCTGTGTCACCACCAGTCACAAATACTCAGGCCCAGGATCTCTCATCCCCCCGAATGAGAATTATCCAGGTTCCTAGGCTCAAAGCCCTGAAGGTTCCAGTTCGACTGAACTTGACTGGGTTCTAGAATCACACTCGTGTGCCAGTGCCTCGATGATTCTAAACCAGAGCCAGACTGATGGAATGCTGGTCTCTTGCTTTTGCCTACTCTGAACCCAGTCTTGACTACTATGCAGAAAGGGTTAAGTCAACTAACTTATCTGTCTGTCACTGAGTATTCTTTAACTCATGATCTCTTAATACAAAAAATGAAATAGGTTGTAAGTGACTCACATTGTACAATGACAGCTAAGTTTAGTTATTACTTGGGGACAGATTATAAATGTCCGTAATAACTTAAAAGTAAAATTTAGTGCATTTCAGGTAGTTTCTCTCATTTAATACCCTAACACAAAATCATCCATAGGTATGGAGTACAGTTTGGTATTTTAATACACGTATATAATGTGTAATGATTGGATCAGGTAATTGGCATATTGATCACCTTAAACATTTGTCATTTCTTTGCCGTGGGAGCATTTGGGATCCTCTCTACTAGCTACTGAGAGATTAATAATTAATTGTTGTCAACCATAGTTACCCTGCTGTGCTACAGAAATGAGAAGTTACTCCTTCCATCCAACTGCATGCAATGGTAATTTCTTCATTCTTCTCTACTAAGAAACTTGTGAACTTTCAGTTCTAGTCAGGTCCAAATTCCAGGCCTCTCCCGCACTGGGTTCCACACCCTCCCCGTCTCATTCTCCTCTGCACTGATGTTACCATCAGAGCCCTGAACTGCAGTCTTTGCTTAGGAATTTGCCAAGTGCAGCCATTGTGAGTTGCTTCCTGTATGGTTTGTTCCTCCTCCAGTACTTTCTTCAGAACGCCCAGGCTGCTGACCTGTGGGGCCGTGGTGCTCTCAGATCTGAGCTTCCGGTCCTTGCCTGGACTCTAATGGGTGCTGGGCCTTTGCTGCTTCTGGTTCTCTGCCCAGTTTGTAGCAGGGGGTGGAGCATTTCAAGCACCACTGGTTGGCTAGAAGAACACCTTTCCAAGTCACCCTGGAAACAGATCCCGGGGGCACGGGGGTGTCTTCCAGAACCTCCCTGTGGCATACCTCTCATCGTCCTCCCCGCTCGGGGACCCTGTTTTGCCATTTTATGTCCAAGGCTTAATGTAGACTTGAAAAGCAAAATTTACCAGTGTCGACCTGTACTTTTCAGACTGATCTCTTGGAGTTTTCTCATTCTCATCAGCAAATCCATGGTCCAGGCAGAACACAGATTAGCATTCCTCTTTGACAGCAGGAAACTGCAGTCCTTTCTCCCCCTGCCTCCATCCTCAAACCCTTCCTCCAACACACACACACACACACACACACACACACACACACACTCACCTCTAACCATGTTATTATTGCAGAAGGTCACAAGCCTGGTAGCTACGGCCAGGGCTGTAGCCCTTGTCCCCTCATTTGTTAGGGGAGTTAATCCTACCTGGGAGTATTACTTGTGACAAAGGTGCGTTACTCCTGCTGATGTAAAAGGGTTCTTAGCAAAGTTAGAGGGCAGAGAGCGAGAGCCAAAACAAACTACATGAAACAAAATGTGGGAGGAAGGTGACTGGTACAGAGCTGTTAGTAATATTCTTTACAAGCCTCAGTGCACACAATAATCTGGGCTAGGAGGAGGAAGTGAAATTCACAGACCAGCTCTGATCTTGTTTAATCCATGGTTTTAATTTCCTCCTCTAGTTTGGAAGCTGTTTTTTGTTTTTTTCCAGTTGTGTTGTTTTGTGACAGGATCTTGCTATGTAGCTCAGATTGTCCTTGAACTTGGGGGATTGAACCCAGGGCCTTCCCGCTGAGCTATTTCCCCAGCCCCCTCCCCTTTCTTATTTTGAGACAGTCTTGCTAAATCACTGAATTGCCCAGTCTGGGTTTGAACTTGTGATCCTCCTGCCTCAGTCTCCCCAAGTACTGGGATTATAAGCATGTGTCACCACACCTGTCACAATCCTCCTATGTCAGCCTTCAGAGTGCTGGGATTACAAGCATTTGGCTTTTGGCTTACAAGCAGTTGTTAAAGATGTCAGATGGATTTTTTTTAAGTGTTTATCTTTGCCTGATTGGCTCTTGAGTTCTCTGTTTCCCCTTAGGTGTTATCACAAATTATCAATGCATAGTTTAGGACAGGTCTGCTTTTATTTAACTGCTAGTAAAGGTAGGTGCTTGCCACTGGTCGTATGTCGGGAACAGTATTAGAAGTGTCCCTTACTTAAGGTGTTTTGACCTCTAAGGTCATGAGTCCAGATTAGACCAATTGTTTGGGACACCCAGAATGCTTAGCTCTTCTGCTCTGGTCTGTTCTCCACCTGCACTGGGTGTGTCAGGACTGAAGCCACTTGGAATCTCTGCTGCCTTTGTGTATTTGTTGTTGAGCCCCCTGGGAGCTAGTTTTCCAGTTCCCAAGCAGAGCCCCCTGGTAGTAAGGGGTGAGCAGCGAGACTCTCTTGTCTCTTGCCCCGCCTTGTAGGAGGCGGGATGAGATGGGGCCATACGTTGCTTAACAACCTCATCAGTTTGTGCAACTCCCATAACACGTCCAACCCTCTCCACATAATCAAGTCTCCGACTTCACCGGAGCTCGTGAAGGAATTTAGAACAGGCCTGGCAGACAGGAGTCTTCTGGTTACTGCCGTTAGGATTAGCATTAGTGTAGTTATTGTTGTGGCCACAGTTGAAAAAATACTTGTAAGTTAGAAAGAAGTTCCTTTGAATGTAATTTTGCAAGTCTGACTTGCGGACTTGGTAAGTGAAATGACTTTTAATTCCTTTATGAGGATCTAGGAAGAATCAGCACCTTAAATCTAATTTTCCATTTCATATATCATAAAGTATGTATTTTAAAGATATAATAAGGCGTGAAGAGACCAAACCAGCATTTATTTCAGAATATTCTGTAGAATATCAGATATACCAAATATCTTAATGAATATATATTTTATTTTACCAACATCTCCCTTTCCATGAAGCGCTTCCCAGAAACTAGTGCTATGGCAAACTCTTTGGGAGCTAGTGAACCCCAGAGTCTTTGCCTCCAACTCCTGTTTGTCCTGAAAACATGGTAGATTCCACTCTCTGGCACACAGAAAGACCCAGCAGGGACCAGACAAGCCATGGGGATCATCTCCATTGAGAAAGCTTTACTTAGCGTGACTTCTACTTCTTCCTCATTTGGAAACTCCTTTATCTTTCAAAACTCAGCTCCAGTGTTCCCAATTTCTCCAGCTCCCAAGTTAGTTGATTCCTTCTCTAATCTCCTGTACCACACTGCACATATAGTAGTGTTTATCTTAGATGGGAAATGATGAGAACCAATAATCACACTGGCTGGAAATTGCGTGTGGACACAGAAATTTAGAATCACAGCTTTAGAAGCCATCCCTTTGGGGACCAGTCCCACTAAGTCGATATGGCCTCCCCTAGAAACAGCTCATGTTCTATCAGTTAAGTAAGAGTTGAGGCTGCTGACATGTACGTGGGGCCATGTTTTAGGGACAATGCTTCGAGTTACTGTGTGAGGGGAGAGCCACAGCTTCCTTGTCTGGCTCACTCTGGAGCATGTGCTGATTGAGTGGAATGATGGGTAGAAGATGCCCGAGCAGCCTGACTGCCTGGCCTCCTAGGTCACTTTCCGCAGGGGCATAGTTGAATTTGGATGAGTTGGTGCCTTGAGGATGCCACCTTCCCTCTTCAGTGGCTTTTATCCCACTTGCTTGTTTCTCTACCTCCTTTTCCTGAGACTGGAAGGCTTTGCTTTGTGCTCCAGAAAGGTGTTTGTTGAAGGAATGGGCGATAGGTATACATACATACTCAGGAAGGATTCTTCTTATCTCCCCTCCTCAGGGCCGCCCAATAACTCCAGTGTACACGGTGGCTCCAAACGTGCAGAGAATTCACACTGCCAGCATCTACGGGGCCAGTTACGTCCCGTTTGCTGCTCCGGCCACAGCCACGATCGCCACACTACAGAAGAATGCGGCCGCTGCAGCGGCTATGTACGGAGGGTACGCCGCGGGCTACATACCTCAGGCCTTCCCCGCTGCTGCTATTCAGGTCCCCATTCACGACGTCTACCAGACATACTGAGACTGGCGACAGGAGAAAGACAAGCCCAAAGACACCGCTGAAGGAACGCTTTACTATTTATGAAGATAGAACATGGTGGATCAGCGCACATGTGAAACCAGAAAGTGAAGAATGTTATCAAATACCACATGGAAATCTTTTATATACATGAAGTTTTTCACTAGTTTTTTAAAGACTGTTTTCCACTTCACAGGCCTGTGTTCATACATTTCTATAAGACTTGCAATGGTCCGTGCCTTAATACCATCCTTTGAAAAATTTGTATGCTATACTACATTTGTATAGAGGTTTTGGTTTTTTTGTTTGTTTTTTAAGGATATATTTTCCGTATGAAGGTTATTTTCTTAACTTCTGCACTCCAGATATTTCTATTTTGTAGTATCTTCAATAATATATCAGCTATATATGTATTAAAAAAGCACACATGAGCAGCTAGGGAACTATTTTGAAAAATATAGTCAATATTTAAAGATACAAACGATAGTGCTTTAAAATACTACATAAGATGTTATTCTAAAGATGATACTGGAAAGTGCAATTTTGAAATGAGTAAAACCTCTGCTGTATTTTCACCAGCATTAAGGGTTGACGGTGTTACTATCAGTTAAACACTTGATCTCTCCTTAAGCCAACATGGGAAGGACTCATCACAGCCTGTGTGCAAACGCTGGAAAGCCCTCACCTGTCACCGTTTCCTTGGGCTCCTGTACCTTCATTACTAGCTGTGCCCATCACCACCCCCGACCTCTGTCCTATCCGTACCCAACTTCCAAGTTTGGCAAGTCTGGGACAAATGAAGAACTCTGATAGAGAAAACAACTGGTGGCTTTTATTATACTTCTTCCTGGGTTTTTGTTGGAGTTTTTTGTTTCATTGTATTTTTTTGTTCTGGTTGGGGAGGAATTCTCTTCTATATGTGCTATTTTCAATAGCAGAGTATGTTTAAGCACAAGGTTTTGTTATGTTTGCATAAGACATCTTTGTGTAGCTATTTAATTGTCCAATATAAAACTTTAATTCCCTTTCTAGTGCTTTTATTTTATTTGTTTTTGAAGTATGACTTTTAGAGACAAAGAATGTATGTCATTGTAGACAAGACTCTAAAGACTTGTCAGCAGAAAGTTAAGCTTCTGGTTGTCTTATCATGTTTCATGCAAAACGTGTGTGGGCATCGAGGGCGTTAGCAACATTATGTCTGTCAAGCATTATGTCTGTCCTCGCTCTGGGCACTTGCAGGTGAACTTGGCTGGTGCAAGTCCAGGAGCAGGAGAGGACCCGCAGGAGTTAAAAGAGTGTAAATATCCTTTAATGCTTCCTTCTACTCCTTTCATGTTGCAGAAGTTCCAGGTTATCTAGTTTAATACAAAAAGGAAACCATTTTATTTCAATGCTGTTAGAAGGGTTTGCTCTATTAGGAAGTGAATATATTGTTGCAGTGTTTTGTGCCTGTTTAAAGGCTTTCGTTTAGCAGCATGAATGTAAAATACAGTAACATGTTCAGATCATCATCTATTTTATGAAATACATCAACTTGGATTTTTTAAAAGGCTCTACCAAGGAAATGAGGTGTGCAATAGGTAGTAAATACACAATTATATGTCTACATCATGTTAGAGGTCCATCACATCTTTCTACTCACTGGAGTTTTGTTGATGGCTGAATTCTTATTTGTGAATTAATAGGATCATGCCCTTAGCAAATACTTTTAGGTTTTTTTTTTTTAATTAAGAGATTCCCAAATGCCTTTCCCCCTCCTCAGCTTGATGAGTTTTTGTATGTAAGGAATATTTATTTAACTATTCTATAAAATTATTGAGTGCCTCCTGAGGCCT
>RJWT010031377.1:0-14405 GCA_004365215.1 Cuniculus paca | reverse complement strand
TTTTAACAAATGCTGTGAAAGCAAATTCAACTTTGCTGAAAGAGAAGTTGAAATCCAAAAGGTTTGTCCTAAATAAACTGATAGAAGGAAACCTGTTTTAATCTATATTTCAGCACAATCTGGGGAGAATTATCTTTAGTATAAATACAATAACTGAAGTAAATACATATTAAATTTCACCCTACAGTATTATTGTTTTCCATCAGAGTAAAATATAATGAAATACTGATAATGCCTGTAATAAAGACCTGGAAACCATATAAAATGATTATGTTATGAATGAATCATCCAAGTACACACAAGGTTTTGTTCAGTGGAATATTAATTTTATATACATTGTACACAATTCCCTTTCACGAAATTGCCAAACTGGGGTTATCTAGGAAATGGAATAATTAAATCTAATTATTCATGTCTCACAATTGGATTAAGCGGTCACTTTTTTTTTTTTTTTTTTTTTTTTTTTTTTGCTGTACTGGGGATTGAACTCACAACCTCGCGCTTGCCAGGCAGGCACTTAGACCGCTGAGCTACATCCCCAGCCCCTTAAGCGGTCACTTTTTTAAGAGTGTTATTATCTTTTACTCACAACAAGCTTACATGTTGCCCACACAATCTTCAGTCTTCACAAGGGTTCTTACAGCAACCCTGAAAGTTAGATTCGATTGACCTCTTATCAGCAAAGAAACAGGTTCTGGAAGATGGTATAACTAAGAAAATCACCTAAAGGGTTTCAGCCAGTATACTGAATAAATTAAAAGGGTCATGAGAGAAAATGTGTGGAACCAGAGAAAAATACATGTTCTTTATACCTGAGGGAGTTTTCACAAAGCTTCTATAAGAAATTGCTACCTTTGATGCCACTCCTGTTTCTCTCTTTTCCTAAAAGCACCCACATCGCTTCTGTTCAATTCCCAGAAGTGGCAAGGATGCCAAGGATGCCACAAGGTTTCAGATTTAGTAAGGCATTTGGTAGCTATCCTCATCTACTAGTATCCCTACCTACTAGCAAAAATCAATAATTTATAAATCAATAAAACATATGTTAGTGTGACTTTTAAATGACTTTTGAGGGAAAGTTTAAGGGAAGAGATTCAACTATATATTATGAAAGGTGATAGCAATGTTAAACTACATACTTTATACATTCCTATTGGAAAACATTTATTTGGGTGTGTAAATCATTATTTAGTTGTTAAAAGTCTCATTTTCTATATTCACAATTTGCATTTTTCCATGCTGTGAATTTATGTAAAATGTAGAACAAGGTTAAAAAAATACACCACTCTGATATTACTGTGATTGACTCTGCTACATCTGTGAAACTATATTAACTTTCTGCCTTTAATCTCATGCCCCTCTAATTCATCCTCCACACTGTCTGTGAGCAATCTTCTAAAATGTAAATTGGGCGACTTCACTCTTTTCCTTCAAGTTATTCTGTGTTTCTCCACTGCCTTGAAGATAAATCTAAATTACTTCACGTGTCATATCCAGCGCTCTAGTGATGCAGCCTGCCAGGTGATGACCTTCTCTCCATCTTCTGTGCATAAACTTTACTGTAAGAATTTTATACTATTAGTTGTTGGCAGAATGTGCCGTGTACTCTATAGCTGTTCTTTCTCTGTCTGAATTGCTCTTATTTCTGCATCCCTGTAACTATTTCTACAGAGCTTCAACTTCACACATCCTTTACCCTGGAGGATTAGGAGTATTTGCTGTTTGACTGTTCACCTTATAGACCTTAGAGTTCATTTAGTGCCTCTTTGGTGTGCTTTGCCCCAGTCAACTTCACCCCATTGCTTGTAATTTTGTATTTTAAAATCAACACTTCCTTGTGTATTTTGTACTAGATTCCATGTTTCTCCATGTTGAAACATTAGTAACTTATGTAAGACAAATACCTTCCCTTAATACTAAATGTTTGAGTACTAAGTTAATCTCTTAAAACAAACAAACGAAAACTGAACCCACCACCACAATATTATAGGCCGTACTTACGCTGTTCATTTTCTTAAAAGGAAGAAATGCTAGCTAAACCCTTCTATACATCGACCTAAAGTCTATTCATCACAATATCACCTATATCTAAGAAGAGGCAAGTGTTTTGCGTCAATCATCTGATCATGTCAAGAACAATAAGTGGAACTATGGATCATAACTCAGAAATATGATTATCAGTCAATGTTAGTAAGAAGTGAAGATTTAAAAAAACTAGAACTGAAGAGAAACCAGACAAATGCCACAGAAAATGGTATCTAAAAGAACAATTTTTAAAATCTTATCAATAATTTTACCACTCCATTAATCCATTTCTAACTTTAATCCCTCTGCATCAATAAGACTTTTCTCCCTTTCTTCATTTCAGGTTCAAATATCTTTTCAACATACATCAGTTATTTACGTTAAAATATTTTTTTAAACAATGTCCTTTCCATGGCAGTCCAGTAGTGGAAAGAATCAGAGCAGCGCACCCAGAAATACTATGCGGCCAGGTTGCAACAGAATACTGTCTACTTTGGGCTGAATGGAGCCTTCAAAATGCATGTTGAATCACTAATTCCCAGCAGTTCAGAATCTGACTAAATTAGGAGTCAGACTCTTTAATCACATGACACAATTGAAAGAAGACATCATGACTGACTCCAAATCAAATATAACTGTTGGCTTTTAAGAAAAGAAAGAGGCACCATGGCTGTGAACATACAGAGAAAGACCATCTGCTGCAACAAGAGAAAGAGAGCCTGGGAGAAATCAAACATGCTCACAGCTTGGTCATGAGCTTTGTTCTCCAGAGTTGTGAGTAAATGCACATCTGTTGTTTAAGGCACTGCTATGCGTTATTTAGTTATGGTACCACAAATTAGTTAATGCAATGTCTTTGTTGAATGAGGCCCTTTGAAAGGCAGGGTCTGAACCAATAGGATATCCAGCCAAGGTGGCGGTGGTGGTGGTCAGGAGATCAATATACTCGCTCAGACAAAAGTTTGAGAACATTTAAAAAATTTGAGGATAATGGGATTTAGCACTGTCACTTTTGAGAAAACGCAAATGTATAAACAAAAAAATTAGATTAGACGATGCATATGTATAGAAATAACTATTTCTCTATGTATATCTAGATACACATGTCTATAGATATAGATATAAAAATAGGTGATATCGACATAAATAGACATGTAATCTGAAAGCACCTGACACCAACAAATCTCCAGTAGCAATGACAGAGCTAAAACTAAAATCTTGTCTTCTAAAAATTATTCTCCATTAAAAAGAGCTACAAATTATTAAATTGCTAATGAAACTGTGAATAGCAAAAATCATACAGAAAAAAGAAGACGCTCAAAGACACATATTCCCAGATTTTAAAATTTACAGCAAAAAGTGTAAACAAAAAAATAAGATTGACATGTAGACCAATTAGAATGAGTTTGAAAATAAAGCCAGATATTATTGACTAATATATTTTTAGCAAAAATAACAAAAGCATTCAATAGGTAAAAAATATTCTAAACCAAATAGCATTAGAGAGTACATGTCAAATAATAAAATTATACCCTTTTATACCATAATGAAAATTTACGCAAAATATATGCCTACTTCACAGGATATAAAATTACTAATTTAAAATGAGTCAATGACATATGTAAGAGCTAAAACCTTAAAATACTGAGAAAAAAACAGGTGCGAATCTTTAAAACCTTAGTTTGGTAACTGATTCTTAAAAATGACAACAAAAACATGAGCAACAAAAGAAAAATTAAGATTTATCAAATTTAAGTACTTTGTGCAAAAACTTAAGTGAACAAGAATATAAACAGATAGCCTATAAAATGAAAGAAAATGTAATCCTAGAAGTCTATGGGCACCCAGGCCTGGTGGCACATGCCTGTAATCCCAGCACTCGGGAGGCTGAAGAGGATTGTTGCAAGTTCGAGACTAGCCTGGGCTACAAAGTGGGCTCAGGGTCAGTCTGAATGGCATAACAAGACCCTGTCTCAAAAAGACAAGGGCTGAGGATTTAGCTCAGTGGCCTAAGCACGTGCCTGGCATGCATGAGGTCATGAGTTCGATCCCTGGTGCTGCAAAAAAAAAAAAAAAGAAGAAGTCTATGGGCAATATGTAGAATATAAATAGAACTTTTAAAAGTTATGTACAAGATAAAGAGTTAAATAGACATCTCTCCAAAGAAGACACAGAAAAGACTAACATGTTACATGGAAATATTTTCAGTATTAGTCACTAGAGAACTGCAAAGCAAAACAAATGAGATGATACTGCAAACTCACTAAGATGCCTAAAAGAAAAATAACAATAAATGTTGACAAAGATATGAGAAATTGAAAACTTAGTACATTGATGGAGGGTATAGCAGTTGTGGTAAACAATTCAACAGTTTGTTTTGCTTTATATCTAGAATGTCTGCCAAAGGCTCATGCATTCAGAAATGGGTCTTTCAGAAGGAGACTGGATCATGTAGTGCTATGCCAATGAAACCTGAACGTACTATTAGGAGGTGACATCTTGTATGAAAAGGTGGGTCACTGGGGACATGACCTGGAAGGGTATATCTCTGTCCTCACTTTTTCTGATTCCAGAATGCCATGGAAAGAATAACTTCATGCCCTGCTCCTTAACGATGCTATTTCTGTTTTGGAATCAGCTAGCCATGTACTGAAAACATGACCCCAAATAGGCCTTTTCTCCTTTAAATTATGGTTGTTGAGTATTTTGTCCCAGCAATAAAAACATGACTGAGACATAGTTCCTAAAACTAAGTCAGTCAAGAAACAGAATTATCACATCAGCCAGAAATTTAACTCTTAGGCCTACAAAGTGGGATTGAAAACTAAGACACTTTCCCAATAATCTCCCTAAAAATATTGCCTTCACTTTAAACACACGTATCCCACCATATTGCCAATTTCTGAAGTAGTTGTGAAACACCTCTTTAAGTATCTTTAGATGCATTTGTGAGTGTCTGGATGTCTTGAGTCAATTCAAAACATTTATGATTATAATCATTTTGATTTGGGGGAACAGCCAGAAGTCATACAGTGACAGATCCAGTGAGTAAAGTAGATGAGGACACGCTATTGTGTTTTTATGAGTCTGCTTTTCCATGGAATGCAAAAGCATGCACTGTATATGTTTATCATACCTCATAAAGACACTGATGAAGGAAGACTTCCAGAACTGCTTCAGAAAATAGCAGGAGCAATGGAATAAGTGTATTCAAAGCGAGGGAGCATGTTTTCAGGGCAATGCATGGCAATGTGTCTTTTACTGTAATACATTTGTTAAGTGTAAACATTGACGGCATTTGTTCATCGTACACCATACACCCAAAAGAATTAAAAATAGAAATTGAAATAGGTACTTTTATATTAACGTTCCTAATAATATTTTTTTCTCAAGAGCCAAAAGAGACAGACATCACAAATATCCCTGATAGATGGAAGACCTCTCCTAGGCATTTTCATGGTGTAATTTGCCCACTGATGAAAGCATTATAATTGAGATGTTTTCACTTTTGTGCTATTTAATAGAATGTAGCAAAGGAGTTATCATCACTCCTGTGACATGTGAGCCCCAGATGCACAGCCAATGTTCAATCAGAAACAAACCAATACATGACAGAGGCTGGAGTGTGTGGAGCTAGATTGGCTCCTTCTGCTCTAAAGCAATTGTGTGTGAGTTGAGGGGAGGGGAATCTCACACAATAGGAAAGACATAAAAAGGGCCTATAATATTTTGGGGTCTTTCAATATGTTTTAAATTGTTACAAAATAAAGAGTAAAAGAAAAATAAAGAAGCCACAATGTCAGTCAACACATGAAAATGATGTCCTGGTTCAAAGGGAAAGTGTTTCCTTTGTAGTTTAGTAATCATATCTGAAAAAGTGCTTTGTATGAAAAATCATCTTACCCAGAGTTATACACCTATTTCAATATGTGCTATTTTAAAATAATGCATATTCAGTACTCTGTAAATTCCCATACTTAATTAATTTCTCAATAAATGTCAACTACAATTACATGACAATGAAGGGAAATCAGGACAGGATCTCAATTTCTTTCACAACTTATTTTGTAAATTGAAATTTAGGTCACACAGGTGAGAAAATTAGATTATTTTTAATTGTTTCATTAAAGATAGCATATTTTCAGTGTTCTTAACCCAACTGAGTACTTTGTTACATTCGATTTCTTTTTCGCCTTTAAAATGTTACATATTTTACTGAAGAAAGAGTTCAGCACATTTGAATTTTTTAAAAGTATAAAAAAGACTAAAAACTTGTATTCTTTCAATATTAATATACAGTTCAAATGCTTCAGAAAAAGTTACTGCAAGCACCATGTTATATTTAGTGTTTTCTTTACAAAGACACATCAACCTGTACAAATATATATTCAGAAATTGAGGCATACATATTCCTATGTCATATTTTATCACTCCAAACAAATTCCTATATTTCCATTAAACACTCATAAAACATCTTCCCTTATAATGTCCAATAACATTTCATTTACAGTTTTGTGGGGTTTAAAAATATATAAGCACTGTCTAATCAATACTCCTGTCTAATCAATCACAGCACTGTTGTAAGACTGCTACTAAAAAAGTTAGTGCCCTAGGGCATGGGGATTTAGCTCAGTGCTTTAAGCACAGGCCTGGTAAGTGAGAGGTCCTGAGTTTGATCCCTGGTACCAAAAAACCAAAACCAAAACCAAAGCAAAACAAAACAAAAAACCCAGGTAAGGGCTGGGGATTTAGCTCAGCGGCATAAGCACCTGCCTGGCAAGCACGAGGTCATGAGTTCAATCCCCACTGCAAAAAAAAAAAAAAAATTAGTGCCCCATAGTTTCAAGCATTTAGTTTTAATTTATTTTTAAGTTTTATTTTATTTGACAGCTAATAGCAGTCATATATATGTGGTGTACAATATGATGTATCCACTGTAAAATGATCAAATGAACTTAATTATCTACCATCTCAAATACCTTGCTTTGTGGTGAGGACATTTAGAATTCATTCTTTCAGCTATTTTGAAATGTATATAATTATTAACTGTGGTCACCAGAACCTATCTAAATAAAATTTTGTATCCATTGATTAATGTCTTCTCTTTCCCCATTTATCTACTGGCCTTAAGTTTCCAGTAACCACCACTCTGTATATTATTTCTGTAAGTTCAACTTTTTTAGATGTCACTTAAGTGAGATCATATAGTCATTGTCTCTCTATGCCTGACTTTTTTTGTAGTTCAAAGAGCTTCAGAGTTTCTTATACTGGATCCAAGGTGAAAGAAAGAATAGTCTTTGTGTTATGTTCTTACTGTAGATGTTAGGAATCTAAAAGGGTTTGTCTAACCATGTAGCTGTATTTAGAGTTTTATGTCTGCTTTCATATCATTGGCTAAAGCAAACCATGGATCCAGGTATGTCAAGCCAAGAGTAGGATATAAAGAAATGTTTGTAACCAGGTGCTGATGTGTATTAAACTGAATGTCAGTTTTCTGAATTTAAATTTTTTGATGTACATTTATCCATTTCAATTATCTGGTAATGAATAATATTTTTACTTTTTGCTTTATAAGTTTTTTTAAATAAATTCCTTACAGTGGAATTTCTGAGTCAGAACATAAATATCATATTTTGATAGAACTTACATTCCAAAGAGGCTGCATTAATTTACACTTCCATCAGCAATGCATGTCAATGCTTGGTTCTTCACACTCTTCTCTACACTGTGAAAAGTGGTAAATTACTATTTTAATTTGCATTTCTATAACTTTCAGTGAGCTTGAGCAACTTTACACGTGTACAAATTGCACAGCCTATTAGTACAATTTCTTCTTATTGGTAATCCAATTTTCACTGAATTCTTAACTTTTTTAGAAATTCCTTTTTATATGAGAATATGATAAGAAATTCACTCTCTTTCTTTGTATGTGAGTTCATTGATGATCTTTCCCTTACTTTAAATCAAGAAAAAGAATTCATCACCAGTACCATATGCAATGCTTGGAATGTTTTCTGGAATTTAGGATTATGGACTCATACCTGAAAAGCTAAACTATGCCTTGTAGCTAATCCAGATAAAAAGGATTTCTGTTCTTTACTTCTCAACTTTGTAGTGGCTATGAATGAATAACTTTAAGCAAGAAAAAAAAAACAGCTTTGAAAAAGATCATAAGTGACCAGACAAAAACTGGTGCAGACAAAACTTTGATGCATATCAAGAAAACTGCAACCTAGACGTGCTAAGCTAGGGCTCCCAAAACTCAACTAGAAAAAGGGCCACTATTAAATGCCCACTAACTCAGAGAATGCTAATGTCTTCTCAGTAATCTAATATTGATTGTAGCCTTGTGTACTGCACACCATATCACACTTCCATCCCCTCTCATTTTCTCTATCCATCCTCTGAAGCAGAAAAAAATAGAAGAAATTATGGACAGGCACTACTACAAAACAGGAAAAACAGAAATGTTGCTGTTATACAGCTTATCTAGCAATATACAACGGATAACATGTATTTCAGTGACTGGGTGGGTATTTTCAATTATACAGAGAAAGCTCTCTGAGAAAACATACAAAATGATGTTTTGAATTTCGAGAGTCTTAGAGAGAGTGTATGAATGTTTGTACATATTATAGAAAATGTATTTTTTCATCTGTGAGAAAAATTGACTACAAGTTTGGAAGATAGGAGCCCAGGGTCTGTGAAATCTATTAAGAACCAACACAGCCTTGTTTTGACTGGTATAAAACACAGCAAGATAATTTTTCATTTAATTCTTTCACCCAGTATTTAATACGTAAACATAACATTGAAAGTAACTTTTATAAACAATTATTGCTAACAATAATAAAAACAAAAACAAACAAACAAAAAAAAGTTTTGAGAGATTTAACTACAAAAATCCTCATAGTCATAAAAAGTACAAACTGTTTCCAACTTATATTGGGGCCAATTTAACAAGTTTTGGACTTTAAAATAGTGTGAAAGAGTTATGCATTCAATAGAAACCAAATTTTGAGCACCAAATTTTGATCTTTTTCCTGGCTAGTAATATGCAGAACTTTCCTCTTTCAATGCCTGTTGGAGACAATGTACCACATCTTCCGGTTCACTCTGCGGTCAGGACAGTCAGCACCTGGCACTGTACCGTGTTGCTAGTATACTTTAGAAACTGAATTTTATGTGTTATATCCCATCACATCTGTGACCTACTCCTCCGTGTCTTTTGTACACTATAACTATTCTGTTTTTCATTCTCAGTATTCAATAAATGATATGGTATTTCAACATATTGTGTTAAAACATCTTGTCCAACTGTAGGTTAAAGTAAATATTCTAAGGATCTGTAAAGTAGTCAAGATTGAGCTACAATATTTGGTGAATTAGGTGTATTAAATACTTTTTCAATTTGGGATATTTTTAACTTATGATTGGTTTATGAGATTGTAAATTCAGTAACCCCATCAAACTTCAGGAGCATCAACACAATACATAGTACACCAAAAGAATAAAATAGTTAAAATTAGCACAATTTTGTTCACTAAGAGTTTATATTATAAAACACTATTACACATGCATTAGTACCATACACTTACTTTCTGAATAGCAAAATGATTAAAATAAGAATATGTAGATTATTCCATACTTTATTTAGTGTATTTAATCCATATATGCATATATATATATAGATTCAAAATGAGCAAAGTATATAATACTATGTTTCATACTGCATAACAGAATAGTGATATTAACAATGGAAGTGGCCAGTAAAGTTGCAAATAAAATATTGTCAGTAATTAATTACTCTAAAAAGTATTGTTTTAAATACACTAATTTGAATGGAAGAAACAGAATTAGAACAAATGTTAATTTCCCTTTACATGTGATGTGCTTTAAGTGGCAAATACAGAAAAATCAATGAGAAAAAAAGAATAATCAGGGCTAGACATGGTGCAAATCTATAATCCCACTACTATGGAATGCTGAGGCAGAATGACAGCAAGTTCATCCAGCCTAGGCAGCTTAGTGACTTAGCAATGTCATGACTCAAAAAAAAAAAAAAAAACATTAAGACAGGGTTGAGGATGTAGCTCAGTGCCAAGGACCAGTTTCAATCCTCAATAGCATTAAAAAAATGGGTAAACTCACTAACAAGAGAAATACAGTGACTACACAGCAATTGTGCAGTCTAAAATTCTTCATTATAGTTTCCACATTCATATCACACCTATTCTTTACAGAAAGAAAAGAAAAATTAAGTACTCAAATAGGTAAATTGTTTTAATTTTTGTTTGCCAAATAATAACGTATGGTAACTATCCTTAATGTACCTATGTGCCATTTGTTTATCTTTCACAGTGAAGTATTCGTATGAACTTTTCCCCACTGTTAACTGAGTGATTTACTTTAGTATTGAGTTTTAAAAATTTTTTTGTGTATTTTGTTGCCATATCTTTTATTTTATATATTTCATAAATATTCTTTATGGTGTTTTCGTTTGCTTCACAGTACTTTCTATGGCATAAACTTTAAATTTCCATGAAGTTCAAGAAGGAAGACAAAGTGGAAGCTAAGATCTTCCAGTGATCATCTCCCCATGGCACACCAAGATGAACAGTTACTCATGCTCCAGACTATCTATGTAGGAGCTAAGGAAGTTGAGTAATCTGCTTGCTTATTTATTTATTTATTTATTATTTATTTATTTATTTATTGTGGTACTGGCAATTGAGCCCAGGGCCTACACACTGAGCTACATCCCTAACCATTCATTCATTTATTTACTGATTCATTCTTTCGTGGCCAGACTGAGTCACTAAGTTGCACAGTTCCAGTTAGAAGTTACTATTTGACCCTGCTACCTTGCCCTCCCAGCTTGCTGAGATCACAGTGGCATGCCACCAGTCTCTGCTGATCCAAAAAAACAAGAAGACACATTGAAAAAGGCAGGAAAGAAATTTCCTTTGTCATTCCTATGCTTAGCTAGTAACACCTCAGTGTTGATAGCACTTGGGGGAAAAGAGAGTACTCCCAATCTTAAATTTGAAATCCAGTACCACACCTGCCATGGTGAAACTCAGCTGGGAAAAGTCCCAGAATGGCAAGGCAGTACTTGCTGACTGAACCATCTAAATTGCCTCAGTTGAGGTAGCTGACTGTCCACCTCACTGGCAGCAGAGCTGGAAGCCAGGCTCCACATGCTGGGAAGTAGTACAATACAGTAAAGCAGGGCCTTGTCTGGGAGCCCAGTATCAGTCTGTCTTGGTGCTTCAGCATCAGGCAGAGATCTGTGCACGAATGTGAGAATTGCTACTGCAGCATTTACAGACGAGGAGCATACCCATCCTTCTCTGGAGTTTTGCAGATCGCTGTGCCTCTGTAACTCAGGTACAACCCAGCTAGTATCTGCCTTAATAGCTAAGGTTCCTCTCTCCATCACCTATGCCTCAACGTTAGACAGTTCTCACACACAGGGCTCCAGAAATGCCCTGACCCCCGTGTCCCAGTGGGATAGACTTCTGATTCCACCTTATCACTACCCTCTGGGGCACTGTACTTGGTGCATCCCTGAGACTGCATAGATCCTTGTGGTTGTGAGACTCAGGGGTGAAGCTTAGTGTCTGCCCAGGTAGCCAAGAGACTGCTTTTACCAACACTACTCTAAATAAGATTCCAATTCAGCAACAGGCCACCTATAGCGGTATGGGGTTTGTCTTGTTCAAGTCTTATGCTGGTTTTGGTGGGCTGGGATCCGGGTATAACACAGCTTGGAGGCACTGGTAGCCATGGGAGCCTGGGAAGGGTCCACCTCTATGGACTCTGTTCAAGGCCGGGAAGAATCTCCAGTGCTTACCCTACTTTGCTCTATTCAGACTGCTTTTTTATTTTGTTCTGTTTTTTGCTTTTTTGTTTGTTTATTTGTTATTAATTTTGGTATGTTGGTAATTTTTGTTTAAGTCACACTTGTGTCTGATAATATAAAATGAGATAAATATGGCTTTATGTGGATATGTTAATCTGGTGTGGAGTTGGGCTACATTTTGTGTTGTCTCTTGACTTTGCTTTAACTACAAATTCGTCCTTAAGTAGCTCCTATATTCAGCAATAATCTCTGTTATACTGGAATTTTGTGGATGTGGTGGAAAGGTTTTGGGAAGGGAAGAACTTTATCTTATCTTTAACTCTCCTTATTTTAATGTGAATTTACGCCCATTCCAAGAATTTCTCTAGGGTTAAGCCTTTTTTCTCCCTTTTTTGAGACATGGGGAGAAAAAGGAATGAAAACTGCCCCTTTGACAATTGAGATAAGGCTCTGGAATAATATTTCCCCTTAGTAGGAAGAATATTAGTTATGTGAATATATTCCAGTCATATTTCTCCGTGATTACTGTTTACCACACCAGATCTGAACAATGCAGAGCTCATTCTTAGAGCTCACTGAGATTTTGATGATGCTTCTTATGTAAAAAGAAAACAGAAGCCCTCCCTAAACTGAAGCCCCCAGGAGAGTCTCATTCTCACACTCCTCCATATATGGCCCATGGAAATTTTTGAAAATTATGATTTCAGTGTTCTTAATAGTGTCAGCATCTCTAGCAGTTTCTACTATGGGTTTGTAGATACCATCTGTGACTATCCAAATTCATCTGTGTTCCCATTGTCTGAGGTAACTATTTGCCTTCCAATCTTACTTTGCTAGGAGGTCCAAAAAATTAGTCAATTTTCAATTTTTCTATTTTATCTTACTGTAATAACAAGATACACAATTTCCAATTATTTTACGTGTTTGAACCTAAAACTATAAGTTCTGCCATGTATGTTTTTTTTATTTTAATGTTTTGACAGTACATGTTTGCAGTACATAATGATTGTGTTCCTCATGGGGAGTGGGTGCATGTACATAATACAACTTTTATCATTCCCTTCCCTTCCCCCACCATCTCTTGGTCCCTTTCCCTTTTGCAAAAGGGTTAGCTCCTTATTTCCTGTTATCTAAGTTAATTTGTTCTTTATTTATATATTTATATTTACATAAGGTTGTGTATCTGTTTTATTTTATTTAACATTATGACCTCAAGGTGCATCCATTTTCCTACATCCATTTCCTACATCCATTTTCCTAACGTCTCATGTAAGCATCAATAATTGTAAACTGTTTAGATAAATCCACGTGGGATAAGTATACATTCTTTGTCTTTCCCAGTCTCTGTATTTGTTCATTGACATCAAAGAAATATGTCTCCTAATTTTGGTGAGGTCTTTGGCCAGTTATCAGGGAGTAGCACACACAGACTGGCTTTCAGCAGTCACTGTTTTCTAGATAAGATTATGTAATGGATGATACACCAAGTTTGACCAAGAGGTTACCTTCCTCAAAGTGACTTTATCAGGCTTCAGTATGTTTACTGACACCGAGCCTTGGTGGCACTTGCTCACCGTGACTGGAATGAGGAGTGTGATGGCCCTCATCGGTGTGAGGTGATCATCCTGAGATGATCAAGGCAGGAATCACGGCAGCTCTTTAGTGGCATATTAAGGTCTTTGAACTTTATTATAAAATTCTTCACCGATTTGAAGAATTTTAAATAAACTACCATGAATATTTGAAAGGGTCCTCTGACTTCCATGTGGAAAATTTATTAAGCTGGGCATCTCTGCTTGCAAGATGATCAAATAGAAAAATCACCCAAGATTCAAAGACTTCAAAGTAGTTGGATTTATCTCTACTTATTTTACAGTTGATGTCAGTTTCAGTAGAGTTGGATCGTTAATACATGGTGTATGTTACTTTGATTTATGCTTATATTGGGAAAAATTGTGGTAGAGTCTTCCTATGATAATGTCACTAATTATGCTGTTTTTAGATTATTCCTTAAACTAAAACATAGACAGTAGCTCTTCACACAACCGTTGAATGTGTCTCTGTGCTCAGCTGAAAACTTATCAGTTTTCTCAGTTTCTGTCACATTTTGCCTTTTCAGTTATAGGTCTAAGACCCTGGCTTACAACTATGTAAAACAGCACAGAATTTTAGAAGTGGGGAATGCTATGCTCTAGGTACAGATAGTTCCTGAAAAGAGACTTACACAATCACTTTGAAAATATCTACTTTTACTCACATGAGTTTGAAAATATTTGTCTGTTGTTGGTTGAATATTTGGATCAGAAATAAAATTAATGAAATGCTCCAAAGGGGACCGTATGTAACTCCAGCCACTCTGTATCTAAGGAAAATAAAAACTCAAAGAATTTAAGTGAATTATTCATGGTTGTACATCATTCCCACAAAAGGTCAAAAGCAAATGGAATTTACTACAGTTTCAAATGGAACAATATCTTGCTTCAAGTGAGAACCAAATTTTAGAGAATTCCTGTAC
>RJWT010031375.1:0-14390 GCA_004365215.1 Cuniculus paca | reverse complement strand
TAACATTGTAGCCGTGGTCATCTTTCAGCTGGAAGGTCATGCTGTACATGTCTAATTGGGTTAAGTTGTCAAACTGTATTGCATTGTCTGCCATGGCTATGGTAAACCATATCCCCTGGAACTGAAAAGGGGAGTCAATGAAAGAGCCCAGTGATGGCCCCAGCATCACCCCTATGACTCTGTCCTTCTGGTACCTCTTGGCAACTTTCTGAGGAGGTGGGGCTGCACTGAGACTGGTAGTTTATGGGACCCTGAAGGGCCAGGAAGGACTCTGAATGAAGACTTTGCCTTGAATTATCAGAGATGAAGTGGTCCAGGAAAAGTGACTTGGGGGCTTGCCAGAGCCTCAGTGTCCTCCTCTGTGGGCAAGAATTGAGGATGACCCCACATGGCATGCACTGTTTCTGGACTCCATGAGTCTTCTTCCCACCCAATACTGCTCCTGAGTAACTTGGCCTCTCTTCCATCTGCATTGGGTGTTGGACTCCAGGTGATGTGTTTTATGGTTTTGCAGAAAGTTTGTCTGTATTTTGCTCATGTCCAGAGACTGCCTGAGACTAAGAGTAAGGATGCTGAACTAATTAATCTGGCAGAATATATTTCAAGGCAGTCAAATGTTGAGGCCATGGCATGGCTATTGTTAGGGGCACTTAGCCAGATTTGTGTTGTGAATCAAGAACACAGAGCCAAGCAGAGTAATTTGAAATGTGAGTTTGGCCAGAAAGGAATCTCCAGTAAAGCTGTGGACTGTAAAGATACAGCTGAGACCTGGACTGCTGAGAAGGAACAGAGAAATAGAAAAGATGATCTGGAGGCATTGCAAAGAGCAGAAAGTCTTGAACCTTTGCAGCTTCCAAACTGCAAATGTGAAAGACTTTACTTGGAGGAGAAAGCCTCAGAGCAACATGCTCCAGAAGGGTAGTAGAAGCTATAAGAGGTTCCAGAATTGTGGCAGCATGGAGAATGTATTCCTCAAAATCAGGTTCAGAGTGCCCAGTGATCCAGGCACTCCTACAGCCAAGAGAGAGGGAAGCCTGGCTACTGCTCCAGCTAGCAGCAGACCTCAGCATCATCCATTGTGAGTTTGATCCCTGGTGCCACAAAAATAAATAAATAAATAAATAAATAAATAAATGCCAAATGCCACAGCAGCTAAATTGGAAGGCAGCCATACCAATATCAGGATGCATGAAGGAAAACTCAGTCACAGGAGCAGCCAAAAATAAGTCCAAAAAATTATCAAACATACAAAAGAAGTAATTCTTCCTGGGATGTCACCTGAAATGGCCTGTTGGATACAATCATTGTTTCCTAGATTTACAAAAGGACATTGTTACAAATCTTAGCTGACTGATAAATTTACCTAAGTTTTCCAAATTAAGTTGATTTTCTTTTACATTTAATGTACTTAATGTATTTCTTGTGCATTAACAATTCTAAGATTTAATTACTGGGTAAATACACACTTCTGTTGCTACTGGCAACAGAACAGTGGAGCACTTTAAAATTCAAGGGGCAGCACCACATATGTTATGAAAAGATTAGAGGAAGTAAGGTAGAGAAAAGAGCATAGGGAAAGATAGAAGTATAGGATTTTGGCGTGAGAGGAATTTATATAATACAGCTTGCCTATTGTGGTAGATGAACTACTGGTCATGCAGCTGAATGGAATTGGTGTGGTTCTGGGAACAAAGACTCATCTGAGGATTCAGGCCAACAGCATCAAAGGACCTCTGAATGGCACGATGTTGTATTCCTGACTCTCCTGGAGAAGCTTGTCACCATGTTTATCCTGAAATGAAATCAACTGTTCTGATTATCTGAAGAGACTGAGTCCTCACTGTCTCTGTGAATTGCTGTGGTTCTTTTTTTTGGGGGGGGGGGTTCATCCTTACCTTGAGCGTCATTTCTTAATCCAGTGCACATCACTCAGACTGTTGAAACAGGTCCTTCATTCCACTGGCACAGACTTTCTAGCTTCCACCACTGAACTTTTGACCTTCTCAGTGAAGATCCTTGATACAGATTTGCATGAGACATTGTCATAGTTTTTAGGCCTCTAGTCGGACTCCTGGAGGATACTGTCATGGGCACTGGGTTCAGTTGCACTCCTGCAGGACACTGTCATAGGATCCAGGACTTCAGATGGATGCTTTGTGTCTGTTAAATACACAGATCTCCAGCACTTTTCAGATTTGACTCTTTGGGTGAGTATCATAAAATAATAGTATAAAAATGTGCCCTGTATGAAATCTTTTCCTTTGTAAACACTGATTACAACACTATTTTCCATGTTTTCTTTTTTATTTTAAGGAGAATAAAACAAAACAAAACAGAATAAAGCAGATCACAACAGAGCAATGCAAGCAACACAGGACTTCAAAATGAGAAAGCAGTAAATCAGCAGTGGCTACCATAGTGTCTCTTGTTGTCTTCAAAATAGTTGTTCATACCTTCACACACATTAAATTGAAACATAATGAAATAGCATAAAACCAATCAAAGCAAAAGAATCAAAGCTTTACAGGCCTTCAAAACTAGACAATAGGAAAGTAACAATGCCTACCATAACGTCTGTTGTTTTCTTCAATTTAGCTGTTCATGCCTTCTCACATATTGCAATCACATAATAGAAAACAGGCTAAAGTCAATCAAATTAAAGAATAAAAACATTATTGGATTTCAAAACATGATGATAAGAAATCAGCAAAGGCTACAATAATGTCTTGATTTCTTCAAAGAAGCTATTCATACCATCACACATAATAATATCAGTTCTTGTAAACTCCTTAGGAGTAGTTCTAGGCATGTATATGCCTTTCTATATTAGAGGGAATAACAAAACAAAACAGAAAAAATAAAAAACAAAAGAGACAAATAAATAAAAATAATGAACAGCCCAACACAATAACAATATAGGCTTTAAAACAAGGTTGCAGGAATATAACAAAGGTTGTTATTTTCTATAGTTATCTTCAAAATTGTTACTCAGATTACCAGATACAGACCTGCAAAATCTATCTAATCCTATGAATGCTAACTGTTTTGTTCCAAGAACTAACGGAATTAGTAGTCCAATCATGTTAGTTATCTTAATTATATATATACAAATTTATATTTTTTATTTTCTTTTCCCGTCCTTCTTTTCTCCTTTTCCCTGAGTTATTTTTTCATTTTGAGCAGTTTCTAACACTTTCACAATATTTATTGAAGATTGTATTTTATTTACTTTTTCAGTTTCTTACAGTAGGGAGACAATATGGTGTTTATATGTGTGGGTTTGATTTATTTCACTTATGATTATGGTCTCAACTCACATTCATTTACCTATAAAAGCCTCAATGTGATCCTTCTTTATAGCTGAGTAGTACTCTATTGTATAAACATACCACATCCTTTTTATCCGTTTCTCAGTTGATGGGCATTTGGGTTGCTTCCAAGATTTGGCTATTACAAATTGTGCTGCTGTAAACATGGGAGCACATACATCACTGTGGTATGTTTTCAGTTCTTCTGGGAATATGCCCAGAAGCAGAATAGCTGGGTCAAATGGGACTTCCAATCCCAACTTTTTGAGGAACCTCCAAACTAACTTTCATAGTGGTTGCATCCGTCTGCACTACCACCAACAGTGCAGACTTCCCTTTACCCCACGGTCAATCCAGCATTTGTTACTGGTTATTTTCTTGATCCTGGCCATTCTATCTGGAGTGAGATGGAATCTCAGTATTGTTTTAATTTGCATTTCTCTAATGCCCAATGATACTATACATTTTTATGTGTATTGATTTGCTGATTGTATTTTTTAAGCTGAGAACTGTGTTTTCATCTCAAATGTGTATTTTTGCATTGTGTCTTTGAATTTTGCATGTCTGACTTTATTTAATTCTTTTTTTTATTTTAAAGAGAATAGAACAAAACAAAACAAAACAAAGCAAAACAAAACAGAATAGAGTCAAACATAATATAGCATTTCAAAACAGAACACTGCAAGCTATACAGGTTTTCAAAACATAACAACAGGAGATTAACAATGGTTACCCTAGTATCGCTTGCTTTCTTCAAATAGTTGTTCATACATTTACAGACAATAAATTCAAACAAAACAAAGTAATATAAAACCAGATAAAACAAAAGAGCATTATAGGCCTTCAAGTTGGCCAACAAGAAACCAGCAATGGCTACCTTAGTGTCCCATTTTTCAAAAGAGCTGTTCCTATCTTCTCACATATTGTCTTCAAATAGTAGGAAAGGGACTTAAACCAATCAAATCAAAGAATAAAAGCACCATTGGACTTCAGAACCTTTTCTCCATATTTATCGAGAATTTTGTATCTTATTGAGTCTTTCAGTTTCTTACACTAGGGAGACAATACAGTGTTTACACATGTGTGTTTGGTTTATTTCATTCTTTATATGTTCTATATAGAAGTCCTTTGTCTGAGGTACAAGTGATTAACATTTTTCCCCAATTCGTGGGGTTTCTTTTCATTCTGTTGGAGATTTCTTTGGACATGCAAAAACCTTTTGGTAAGACGAGATCCTGCTTGTTGATTATGGGAAGTATTTCCCATGCATTCTGATTTTTGCTCATGGATTCTCTGCTACCACTATGTTTTCAAGAGTTCTACCTACTTTATCTTCCAGCAGATTTAGTGTTACTGTTTAATATTTAGGTCTTTGTGCATGGTGACAGGGATGGGTCTAGTTTCAGTTTTCAGCATATGGAAAGCCGGTTTTTCCAGCACCACTTATTAAAGAGGCTGTCTTTCTTCCAGTAAACATATTTGAACCCTTTGTCAAAGATAAGGTGGCTGAGTGTGTTTGTACTTGGGGTTGTATCTTCTAATCTATTCTATTGATCTTCAGGTCTGATTTGATTCTGGTACCATGCTGATTTTATCACAGTGGTTTTGTACTATAACTTCAAGTAGGGGATTGTGATGCCTCCTGCCTTGCCTTTGTCACCCAGAATTGCCTTTACTATTCTAAGTCTCTTCTAGTTCCAGATGAATTGGAGGAATGATTTCTCTAGATCTGAGAGGTATGCTAATGATATTTTGATGGGAATTGCACTAAATCTGCACAACAATTTCAGGAGAGTGGCCATTTTCACAATGTTTGTTCTCCCTATACATGCACAAGGAATGTATTTCCATTTTGTGAGATCCTCTTTGATTTCTTTTTTCAGAGTGCTGTAATTTTCACTGAATAGATCTTTTCCTTCCTTTGTTAGACTGATTCCTAAATTTTTAATTTTTTGGATGCTATGAAGGGTGTTGTTTCTCATTTCTCTCTCAGTGACTTTGTTGCTTGTGTACAGGAATGTTAACGATTTTTGAGTGTTGACCTGGTATCTAGCTACATTACTGAATTTGGTTATTGCATCTAGAAGTCTTTCAATGGAGTTTTTGGGTCTTCTATGTAGAGTATCATGTCATCTTCAAATAATGATAATTTAACTTCTTCCTTTTCTATCCTTATTCCTTTTATTTCTTTCTCTTGTCCAATTGCTCAGGCTAATGTTTCTAGCACTATATTGAACAGGAGTGGTGATAATGGTCATCCTTTTCTTGTTCCTGATTTTAGAGTGAAAACTTTCAGTTTTTGACCATTTAATATGATGTTGGCTGTTGGTTTATCATAGATGGCTTTTATCAGATGGAGGTAAACACCATCTATTTTGATTTTCCATAGTAATCTTATCATGAATGAGTGCTGGACTTTATCAAAAACTTTTTCTGCATCAAAATGATCATGTGATCCTTATCTTTGGCTCTATTGATATGGTGTATTACATTTATTGATTTGCATATGTTGAATCATCCCTGCATTTCTGGGATGAATCCAACTTGGCTGTGGTTATAATTTTCTTGATGACTTGCTGCATTCTGTTTGCCAGTATTTTATTGAGGGTTTTTGCATCTATGTTCATTAGAAGGATTGCCCTGTAGTTCTCATTTTTGGTTTGGTCTTTCTCTCATTTTGGTATTAGGGTAATACTTGCTTCCAGCAATGAGTAAGGGAGAATTGCTTCCCTGTCAATTTCATTGAAGAGTTTGAGGAGTGTTGGCATTAAGTATTCCATGAATTTCTTGTAGAATTGAACTGTGAATCCAACAGGAACTGGGCTTTTCTTTGCTGGTAAGGATGTAATTACATTTTCAATTTCCTGAACTGAAATTGGGTTATTCAGTAGTTTTACATCTTCTTGATCCAGCTTTAGTAATTCATATTTTCTAGAAATCTGTCCATTTCTTCAGTGTTACCATACCTATGAGAGTAAAGATTTTTAAAATAGGTATTGATGATCTTCTGTATTTCTACAAGGTCTGAAGTGATTTCCCCCTTTTTATTCCTTATTGCATGCATTTGAGTTTTTTCTTTCCTTTTTTAAATAAGGTTTGCTAGGGGCTTATCAACTTTATTTATTCTTTCAATGAACCAGCTCTTTGATTCATTGATTCTTTGTATACTTTTCTTAGTCTCAATTGCATTAATTTCTGCTCTGATCTTTATAATTTCCTCCCCTCTTTTGTCTTTGGTAGTGGCTTGCTCTTCTTTTTCTAGATGTTTGAGGTGTAGAATCAGTTTGTTTATTTGTCTTAGTTTTGTTTTCCTGATGTGGGAATTCACCACAATGAATTTCCCTCTGAGGACTTCTTTCATTGCATCCCACAGGTTTCAGTAAGTTGTTTTTGTATTTTCATTTACTTGAAGATATTGTTTAATTTCTTCTTTAATTTCTTCTGTGACCCATTGATTGTTCAGGAGTGTGTTATTTAATTTCCATGCGTTTATGGAGTTTTTGCAGTTTCTTTTGTCATTAATTCCCACTTTCATGACACTATGATCTGATAATATACATGGGATAATTTCAATTTTTTGCATTTACTTAAGCATGTTCTATGGGCTAGCATATGGTCTATTTTGAAGAATGTCCCGTGTGAAATGAGAGGAATGTATGTTATGATATTGTTGAGTGGAATACTTTGTACACATCTACCAAGTCCATTTGTTCACAAGTTTGATTCATTTCTGTTATTTCTTTGTTGATTTTCTGTCTAATTGATCTGTCTCTTCATGTTAATGGGATGCTAAGGTCTCCCATTATAATTGTTAATGCCTAAATGATTTTTCATTTTTATTGATATTTGTTTTATATAGCTGGGTGCTCCAGTATTTGGTGCATATGTATTTAAGATTGTTATTTGTTCTTCTTGAAGTTTTCCCCTAACCACTACGTAGTGACCTTCTTTGTCTTTTTTGACCATTCTTGGTTTGAAGTTCATATTATCTGTGAACACAATAGCTACCCCTGCTCTTTTGGGGGTTCCTGTTGCATGAAGTATTGTTTTACATCCTTTGACTTTAAGTCTATGAGTTTCCTTTTGGATTAGATGGGCTTTTTGTATACTTCATAAGGTTGGATGTTGTTTCTTGATTCAATTTGCCAGTTTGTTTTGTTTTGTTTGTTTTATTTTGTTTTTTTGCAGCACCAGGGATTGAACTCATGACCTTGCACTTGCTAGGCAGACACTTAGGCCACTGAGCTAGATCCCCAACCAGGTTGTTTCTTTTAATTGGTGAATTGAGACCATTTGCATCAATGGTTATGATTGATATATTTTGGCTTATTTTTGTCATTTTATCTTTCTGCTGTTGTTTCTTTACCTTTTCCCTCTTTTTAATTGTTTGCCCAGCTAGCTGCCTGTTTTTCTGTTGGTGTTCTTGAAGTCATAGTTATTTTTATGTCTATCTAGAGTATCTTTCAATATTCTTTTCAGAGAATACTTGGTTTGGTGGTCATGAAATTCTTTAGCTGTTCTTAGTCATGGATGTATCTTTTTTCTCCATTGATTTTGAGGGATAGTTTTGCAGGATATATCAATCTGGGTTGGAAGTCATTTTTCTTTAGGATTTGAAATACTTCACTCTGACTACATCAAAGATGGTGGAACAGTAAGCAGCAGAGTGAACAGTCTCTCTGAGAGAAACAGTTCAGATGCTGGAATACAACATCATGGAGAGGACAAGAAGGAAGGACGTGGGTCCACTGGACCCAGGAAGAATCTAAAATGTGAATTGAAGCCCACAGAGAGAGTAAAAAGAATTTAAATGAAGAACGTGGTGGCTGGCAGCACCTTGGCCTGGAGCCAGACACACCCTGTGAGAAGAGCTGTTGAGCCTGGGGACACGTGGTCACAGTCACAGTCTTGGTCAGTCACAGTCCCAGTCAACCCCGGAGGTCTCTGGGGAGAGGCACAGCAGTGGAACAGAGTGGCAGACATGAAGATCTGCACTGACTGGTGGTGAGTGCAAGGGACTCAATCCCCTTACAGAAGACAGAGATTGGCTGGGAGCCATTTTGGAGTCAGGCAGGATAAGCCCATGGCCAAGACTGCTGCCTGCTTCTTCTGGCAGGTCCAGGTTGTGAGCAGACCTGCAGAAGTTGCTTTGAACAAGTTCTGTTCACATGCGCATTCCAGACAATATCATGAAGGTTCCTAACCATCTTAGATCCTCAGGTCCTGGCCCGTTTCACTCCTGTGCAAACATTGGGGACCCTTATGTGCTGGTACCCAGCTCAGAGCAGAGGCACAGGCACCCACTATCAGAAACCCATAGCCAGCACTAGCTAGAAAAACCAGTCTTCTGGCACCTCCAGGTAGTGAGTGTACCTGCGGAAATTGTTTGGACTGAGTTCTGCTCCTGTGCACATTGCAGACAACATTGCATAGATTCCTAACCAGCTTAGATTCTCAGGCTCTGGCCAGTTCTGCTCCCATGCAAACTCTGGGTGGGCTGGTACCCACTTCAGTGCAGAGGCATGGGTGTCCACCGTCAGATACCCATAGCCAGCACTGGCCAAAAAAGCCAAACAGTCTTGCTTCAGAGAAATTGTGACCAGTGCTGGAGGTACCTGGGACACACTACCCATGTGTGTGGAAGAAATCAGGAATATGCCAGGCAAAGAGGAAGAGGGCAATCTCTGGTGACCAACCTAAGCAGTGCAAGTCCAGGAGAGGGAAACATGGAGGAGATGGAGAGTTGCACACCTGAAATGTCTGAAGTGATGTCAACCAAAGTGAAGAAACAACTTCATGAAGCTATAAGAGAAATTAGAACAGAAATTCTATCCCAGGTAAAAGAAGAAATGAAAAACATAAAAAAAGAATTACTAAGCATCTCTAAAGAAGACACAGATAAAAAAAATAGAGGAGGATAGGAAAATGAGGGAAACCACGAATGAACAATATAGGAGAGATTTAGACTGCATGAAACAGATACAAAGAGATATCCAGGAAATTAAAAGCTGGTAAAACCACCTGAAAGAAACTGAAGATAGACTTTCAAACCTTGAAGACAGGTTTTCACCTTGTGATTGCAAAAGGAAAGACCTCTTAAAAATAACAAGGACTCAGAAGTCACAATTCAATGGCTGCATGACAATTCAAAGAAGCATAACTTAAGAATTAAAAATGTGAGTAAAAAAGCAGGAGTCAAGACAAACGACATCAGGACACTACCTACAGAAACAATTTCTGAGAACTTCCCAAGCATAGAAAAAGAAAGTGACATTCAAATAAGCGAAGTATATAGAACTCCAGCTAGCCATAACCAAAACAAATCTACACCCAGACATATAATAATCAAGATCCCAGAAATTCAACTCAAGAACAGAATATTAAAAGCTGTTAGTGAAAAGAAACAGGTCACCTATAAAGGAAAACCCATCAGAATCACAGCAGACTTCTCAACACAAACCATCAAGTCAAGAAGAGGCTGGAGTGAAGTAACACAAGTCCTGAAAGAAAACAACTTCCAACCCACACTGATGTACCCTGCAAAACTTTCTTTCAAAATTAATGGAGAAACAAGATACTTCCATGACAAAGAAGAACTCAAAGAATTCATGACCACCAAACTAACCCTACAGAGAATACTAAAGGACATTCTAGAGACAGATAAAAAGGACCATGGCCTCAGGACCAATGGCAGAGGGGGACCATCAAGTGAGACAAGTCGATTGAATGGAGAGGAAAATAGGGAGCCAATGGCAGGAAAATAGCATGGCAGAGACAATGCAGTGCAAGAGGGCCTCAAGGCACCAATAGAAAGAAGCACAGGCAGAGTGGATCAGGAGACAGGATCCATCAATATGCTCTATACAAGAAACACATTTAACTAGAAAGAAAATTCATAGACTGAAAGTCAAAGGAGAGAGAACAATGCCCTATGTGACAGGGAGCCAGAAAAAAAGCAGTGGTAGCCTGCCCATTAATTGCAGAATGGATAAGAAAGACATGGTATTTTATGTGGTGGAAACCTACTCAGCTATAAGAGAAGATAACCTCAAGGCTCTTATAGGTAGATGGAGGCAACTTGATTTCATGCTCATGGATGAAATGGTTCAGAGTTTCATGGGTTAATTTCATGTTGTCTTCCTAGTAAAACAAACTAAAGGAGTTAGTGGGGTCAAAAATGCACAATACATATTGGGAAAGTCAAAGGGAATGAATTATCTAAAAAGGGAAGGAAGTGACCACTGTTAATCTAGTATCATGATTTGAAACTCATATGGTCTTCATTGTTCTGATTAGTTTCATTTTACTCTGATTTGTTTGACTTTATTATACTTGATGGCATAGACAGCTATTTTAAAGATAACAAAATACATCATTGCAGCCATCAAGTATGTTCAATTATCTTGTTTAGAAGTCACTGCTAGTTTCTTGTTGTCCGACTTGAAGGCCTGTAATGCTCTTTTGTTATATCTGGTTTTATGTTACTTTGTTTTGTATGAGTTTATTGTCTGTAAATGTATAAACAACCATTTTGAAGAAAGCAAGTGACACTAGGGTAACCATTGTTAATCTCCTGTTGTTATGTTTTGAAAACCTGTATAGCTTGCAGTGTTCTGTTTTGAAATGCTATATTATGTTTGACTGTATTCTGTTTTGTTTTGCTTTGTTTCATTTGTTTTGTTCTCTTTAAAATAAAAAAATAAAATAAAAAAAGAAACCCTGTATTGCTATCATTGTTTTGTTTTGATTGATTTTACTCTATTCTGTGATGTTTGATTGTAATATGTCTGAAGGTGTAAGCAACTATTCTGAAGATAACAAGCATTATGGTAGCCACTGCTGTTTTACTAGTATCTTGAAGTGCTGTATTGCTTACATTGTTTACTTTGTTTGTTTTATTTTGTTTTTTTTTCCACTGGTTTTATTTTGTTCTATTTTGTTTGATTTTATTTATCCCTGATGATATGGGCAGTTATATTGCAGATAACAAGAGGCATTATGGTAGCCACTTTTGATTGCTTTTTACCCTGCTTAGGAGTCACATACCATGTTCATTGTTTTGTTGTGATTGACTCTACTCTGTTTTATTTTGTTTGGTTGTATTCTTTTCAAAATAAATAAAGAAATACTTCACTCCATGCTCTTCTTGAGTTCATTGTTTGTATTGAGAAGTCTGCTGTGATTCTGATGGGCTTTCCTTTATAGATGATTTGTTTCTTTTCTCTAACAGCTTTTAATATTCTGTTCCTAAGTTGAATTTCTGTGATGTTGATGATTATATGTCTGGGTGTTGGTTTGTTTTGGTTATGGCTAACTGGAGTTCTATATGCTTTACTTATCTGTATGTCAGTTTCCTTTCCTATGTTTGAAACTTCAGGATCTAGTTGTATTCCTCAGGATCGTGCAACCTTTGATACCTCTCCTCTTCCCTCTTGTGGGTGAACCCCCCACCATTCAGATGTCACACCCTTCCATGGGCCAACAGGACTCCCTCCCATAGACATCTCCCAGCTTCTTGACAAAAAGCCACACTTCTGTAATAACCACCAGCTCCCATACTTCACTATTGGAAAGTGGCAACCACAGACACCAATGCCTATTCCAACTACCTGTCTCCTTCTTCCTAACTTCCAAAAGGCTAACAATGAGTACTAATAGCTACCAAGAGGTTCCATTTACACTGGGAAAACAGGACCAAGGGTGCCACCCAAAGGACTCTTACAGAAAAAGACCCCAAGACCCTCCTCTTCAGAGGAGCAGCTCTGGCTGTCACTGTAGGGATCTAAACAAGGGTAAGTGGTAAACTAAACGCCAACAACCTTCCGGACATACATAACCATATCTGTTTGAGTGCTTCAGGACTATTTTGGCTCTGCAGAACCTCCACCTATCTCTGTCTCACTGCTAACTGGACTGGGACCTGTGTGCTAATAGTCTTAATTTCCAAAATAGACATAGTCAAGAGGAAAAGACTCCCAGCCCTAATCCACACCAGGTGGCATTCCCAAGCTGCAATATTCACTCCCTTGTTAATAGGTTTAGGAGTTTCCACAGGTGTAGGAGCTGGAGTGGCAAGAGTAGCCCTGTAGGCCACAGCCCATCAACTCTTAAAAGAAATATCAGAAGGACTCAGCAAAATCTATGACTCCATCATGGACCTACAAAGGGAGGTAAAGTCCCTCACTGGAGTTGCCCTCCAAAACCACCGTGCCCTCATCCTACTCACAGCAGAAAAGGGGGGCACCTGCACCTTCCTCGGGGAGGAGTGCTGCATCTATGTCAACAGATCAGGCTTCATCCACCAAAGTCTTTGAGACTAGGCTGCCAGGCTCAAAAAGCAGGCAAGGGGTGACAGTCCCCTGGGATAGGGAGGAGGCTGTTTCCAGTGCAGGTGGTGGTCATGACTTCTCCCCATCCTTTGTGCCCTGACCCCTAAACTTGCTCTTTGTGGCAGAGTGTCTCTGACGTCCTTACATTGGATTGCAGCTGAATTTACCTTTCAACTACCATGCAGTAGAACTTCTTTGGAAATTGCTAAGTCTATGTATCATGTTGCAATATAGACAAAAGAGTGGATGTGCCAGTTCCTGCCCAAGCCAATCCCCTAAGCTACTAATGAGTGTAGGGACTCAATACACCACACTAGTTAGAACTGTGGCACTTAGAATAATCCAGGCTGCATCTATTGGATGACAGACTCTCTCTTGTTTCCCCTGGGTCTCTCTGATGATTTTTACATGGGACCTGACCTAGTCCTATAGGGTCACTGGAGCATCTCAGATGCTGTCTCATTAGGAATAGTAGATCTCCTTAGACAACATATAACAAGACTTACAGATTTTGAGGCTGAGATACTCATGGGGCCAAACAGGGTTGAAACCAGAAAGTCCTGCTCTGGATTTGCATAGCAGCCACTTCCACTGTATCATTCCTTCCTGGAAATTTCTTGAGCCAGAAGCCTGGAGAATCCTGGATGATGTAAGACCAGCCTACTAGATGCTCTCTATGGGGAGATACTGATGGCCTGAACCCCAGAGTCAGGTTTGGGCAGATCTAATCTAGTACAGGATAGGCAGAAGTGCCCTGGAGATTCAGTTTTTACTTCTCAAATGCATACTGGTCCCCATCTGGTTTGCAGAAAAACATCTGAGAAACAGTTTTCACCCACACCATAAAAGACACAAAAAGCATGATCAACCCAGCCAGTGATAAAGAGGTGAGAGGCAGAGTGATTGGAGAGGAGCAAAGGAACACAATGCTGAGAACATCCACAAACAACATGACCTTTGAATGCTTATTACCTTGTTGCAGGATGCCAGGTGATGGATCTGGATGATATATGGTCCTTTGAGACTAGTGCTTTAGTGACATAACTTTTGCCAGAGTGACAATCTCTGTTTCTATGAATCTCAGAATCACCACTCATGAGGCATACTCTCTAGTGACTTGAAGAACAACCAGGACAAATTTCACAGGGTCAAATGCTTTGTCCATCTCTCTGGGCCAATGGTTGCTCAGGTAGGCACTGACCTGTCCAGGCTTAATATCACCTAGTGTTTCCCTCTGTAGACCCTCAGCCCAGGTCTGCTGGGACCAGAGTGTTTTAGGACCCCAAGTCTCTATCTATATCCCTAGACGTGCCTCCTCTCATAAACCAGTTCCTCCTGACAGTGCTGGGGTCCCCTGCACCATACTACCTCCTCCCATACTGCTGGGCTCCCTTGGTTCAAGTCACTTCTTCCCACTCTCCAGGGATGCTTGTCTTGAGCCAGTGCTTCCCTACATCCACAGATCCTTGGCAGTCACACCCTTGGCCTCTAAAGTGCAACTTTCCCAACTGTACATTTGCTACTGTCAACATCATCTGAATGGCCTGAGAGTCCCACAAGTCATGGTATTACTACAACAAATTGCTTCACTGTGGTAGCTCAAAACAAAATCACCTTCCCAAGGCCATAAGAGCAAAATCTGAAACTTACTGTGTGCTAGAAGCAAGATGTGAGCAGGGTCTATCTCTCTCAGAAACTTTCAAGACTGGACCTCACCTTTCCTGCTACCTGGGCTTGAGTCTCCATCACTTTA
>RJWT010031374.1:0-14395 GCA_004365215.1 Cuniculus paca | reverse complement strand
GACAAAACCCCAAATAATCTGACTCATTATAATGAAACTGGACCTACCAAAGACAAACATGGAATTTTAAAAGAAGATAGTAAAAGGAACGAGTTTAATTGTTGAGAAAATCTAGAACCAATGAGCATGAGTAACTTTCCCAATGCTGCACAGATAATAACATTTTCAGGGATGGTTGAAAATTATACTGTTTTCATCTAGTTATCTCTTCACTATAATCCCTCCCCTAAAATGTTATTGTCTGGGAATAATGCATGAAACAAAAAATGAAAATTCATGCCTATGAATGCTGAAGAGCTTTGACTGCAATGAAGCTGTTTTCCAGTTCTTGCCAGGTGAAATGAGATATCTTCAATTTAAGGAGCCAGTTGTGGTTTTCAAATATGTTTTAAAATATAGAATATTTATTTTGATGCCATGGAATGTTTTGAATAAAATTATTAATCTGAATTATCTCTAGTTCCATTCTGTCAGCAGCAAAAAGGAAGAACTCGCCTTCATTTACCATGAAGTACTATAGAAGTGATGTAACTGTTGAAGTTCATATAATTGCTTATTATTTACAAAACATTCTCATCCATTGATTGTATTTTGTCTTTGTAAATGAGATCTTCAAAACATTCCAAATATGAACGTTATTAAAAACAATCATGTATTAAAACCCAGTGTCTAATACAAATCAGGGTTTCTGAGGAGTTTTAAATAACTTTCTGAGGAATTTTTGGATGTAGCATAGAAAACTGTCTAAAGGAAATGTTTTCTCAGATTAATATATATAAATGCTTTTAGTCCAACATTCTTCAGTAAACCCAAATTTTGTCTCTACCCTTATTAGAAAACTCTAATAAACATAGCCGTCAATAATTAACAGAAGCTGCTGTTTCCATGAATATTCCAAGCTATAGGCTTCACTTTAAAAGTTACTAGAAAAGCAAATATAAAAGATTAGTACAGTTAATTTCCCAAGATGGAAAAGTAAACGTAAAGTAATATAAGGAGAATGTACAAATTACCCCTCATTACAATCAACTAGTAATTTTACCTTGTGTTTATTCTACTTAGCCTGACCTACATTGTGAAAAATCCCGTGTCTTCTTTATGCTTATAAATTACTTGGGGCTTCAATGGCTAATAGTAATAGCAGGTGAGGCTATTATAGTCTGCATGAAGGTTGATTAAGGTCACACAATTTTTTTATTTATGTAATAAAAACACTTTAAATATCAATCAACAGAGATGAGAATGTGATAATATTTTGAATGTGGAAACATTTGTTATTTATTATGAGTTCATTGGTAACTAGTTTCAAAATTCATATCAAATTCAAGCTTGGTAAATATACTCACATACATATTTTAGTCTCCTGAAATTTGATATTTTCCTTAATGATATCTGTACCTTGAATAAATCTTAAATGTCTTTTAATTGACTTGATTTAAAACTTTCAAATGAGAGAAATGAAGTTCACAAAAGATATGAAATAAAATTTAATTGCAGTTCAAGAAATAAAAGCAACTGATCACCTACTTCAGACAAAAATACCATTAGAATAAGGAAGACGCTTTGATAGTGTTTACATCAATAAAGTTTGGGTGTTTTTTTAAGTCTCTCAAGTTTTGTGGAGTAGTTAGACATTTTTTTAAAAACAGAATTAATCCAACAGATACATGATTGCATTTCTCCTTGAAAAAATAAGCTACTTCCTTGAGAACTAGTTAATATAGGAAAGTGTGTAGCTTCTTACACAGAGAAAAGTTGGAGGACTAGGAAAAGAGAGGAAGAGAGACTGAGAGGAAGATTAAAAGGAGAGAGGGGAGAGAGAGAGAGATACAGAGAGAGAGAGACAGAGAGAGAGCCTGAAGACTCAGTCTGTTAGTTTCTGTTCCTCAAGTTTCTGCTCTTTCATAAAAATTGGTCCTGTTGGGAAAAAGGTCTTGTCTTTGTTTTTTACCAGGATAACTCCCTTAGTTTAGATATCAATTTTTTAATGTCAAAGTTTCAGAGATGTCTTTTTTCTCTGTAGTCATATTCCTCACTTCAGTTACATTTGTATTATATTAATCAACTATTTCTCTTAAAGGTTTTCATTCTAATATCTTCATATATGCTTAATAGTATTCATTCTAATAGCTTATGTCTTCATATGTACTTATGTGTTTACAGCTGATTTTGTACATTGGTGTGCTCTAAGATGTAACATGGTGTTTTTCACATAGGTAATAGATAAACTTTTTCATTTCTTTCCTCAAATGTTTTTGGATGCTTATTGGAGCCAAGTCTTGCACTTGCGTGGTGCTTGTGAAAGGTATTAAAATGTGCAATTTCATGCTCCTGCCTTTAAAGATTATATAATTTCGAAGGTGATACTATCTAAATTATTCTAAAACAAGGCAAAAATAGAAGTCAAAGGAGTAGAAATCAATAATTTGACAGGAAACAAAAGTCACAGCTATTAGGATGCTATTCGTGAGAAGTTGTAAGGATACTACCATTTGCTTTTTGCTTTCTGATGAACAGCTAGCTTTTTACCAAAAAAGGCAAATAGTGAGTAGACCCATCTTTGTATCTGAACAACTGTTTCCCTTCCACAAGAGCGCTGGCATAGGAAAATTTGCAAATGAATAGAATTCAGAAGAATAGTGGCTAAAAGATCAGCACATAAGGATTTTACCTGGTAGATGTGATTATTTCCAATGAAAAATAAAATGTTAACAGTTTCAAAACTACTGTACAAAAGTAATAAAGTGAACCAGTGATGAACAGTAGCAACCAGGTTGCTTATCATTGAAATAGGCATTTGCGCATAATTGAGGGAGGGAAGTGAGAACAATTACAGGATGATGAATTTCAGTTGAAGACATCTATAAGAACACATGCTTAGCTTCTGAAACATATTTAAATATGGATATATATATATATATATATGTGTGTGTATATATATATATATATATATATATACTAATATAAACACATTTTTATTTCTTTGTTTTCTCTGCTGAAAGGGCCCCAAAAGGAATGATATTCTATTACCAATGAACAGGCCTCAAATCTAGGTCTTGGTTTGTAACATAATTCTTCAATAACAAGAACTAGGGATCCTTAGACAAATGGGGAGAAATAACTGTATTTAAGATTGGAGACTAAAATAAACAATAGTATTCTGGAGCATCTTGAGCAAGTACTAAGGAAATACTAAAAATATAAAACCAAGTCTTACATGGATAATGGTATGTCAGAGGTGAACAGGAGTCAGTAAAAAGAGTTCTTGGCATCAACTGTGAAACAGTAACAATAAATATACTAGTATTAAAATATAACTTGAAGTAAAAATATATCAATATATTGCTATGATTGAATAAATAAATGAATGACAGGACAGATTTCATTTGCAGAATTCAAACTTATTTATGTGGGTAGTTTTCCCATTCTTCATATATGAGTTGTGAACACTAAATGCCTTCAAAAGAATAAAAAAAGGAAGGAAAAATAACAAGAATATTTAAGCAATGGAAACACATGAACTCAGACAATTGACAAGAGTCAGTTACAAAAATGACAATCACAGAGGTAGAAAGTATCCTCATTATGCTGAGGTAACAATGACACTTTTCTTTCTAAGTGCTACTCTTGAAAATTCATAACGCTAATTCATTTTAATAGAGGTTTTATATCTGAGAAAAACGAACACAATTATAATAGAGTGGTATCCTTTAAAATGCTTGTCCAGTGTTCCTCAAAGTCAAAAATGCATAAACAGTCACTGAAAATAATAATCCTAAATAAACTACCCAAGCCAAACATAATGTGGAGTCCTGCTGGGGTCCCAGGAGAAGAAAAGGATATTAAAAGTAAGAATATTAGATTAACACATGGGCATTATTTTTTTTTAACTTTGAAGAGAATAGAACAAATACTAAATAAAACAGAACATTCAATCAAAACAAAACAAAGAAAGTGATACAAGACTTCAAAACAAAACAAAAATAAACCAACAATGATTACCATGTTGCCCCTTGCTGTGTTCAAAATAACTTCCCATACCATCAGGCATAATAAAATCAAACACAACAGAACAGAATAAAAACAATCAATACAAACCAATGAAAGCAATACAGGACTTCAAAACAAGGCAGTTAAAATACTATAGTAATTACCATAATGTATCTTGTTATCTTCAAAGTAGCTGTTTATATCATCAGACATAATAAAAACAAACAAAACAGAAGAGTCAATCAAAACAAAATAATGAACATGATACAAGACCTCATAACAAGATGAAAGGAAATCAATAATGGCTACCATAATGCTTCTTGTTATCTTCAAAATAACTCCCCATACCCTCAGCTATAATACAATCAAATAAAACAGAATAGAATAAAACCAATCAAAAGAAAACAATGAAAGTAATACAGGACTTAAAACAAGATTGTAGGAATACAACAGAGGCTATCATGATGCATTTTTATCTTCAAAGTAGCTGCTTAGACCATCACACATAACAAAATCAAACAAAGCAAAATAGAATAAAATCAATCAAAAGAAAACAAGCAAAGCAATAAAGACTTTGGAACAAGATAATAGGAAAACAATAATGACTGCTGTAATCCATTTTGTTATTTTTTCAATAGCTGTCCATGCCATCAAATATAATAAAATCAAACATAACTAAACGATAAAACCAAGCTAAACAGAACCATGAGAACAATACAGGGCTTCAAAACAGAATCATAGATTAACAATGGCCATTGCCTTCATCCTGCAGACATCTCCTCCCCTTTCACCTTCACAACCTCTATTTTGTGTTTTGGTTCCCACTAATTTCTCCAGTTTCTTACTCTAGGGAGACAATACAATGTTCACCCATGTGACTTTGAACCTTTTCACCCAGAAGCGTGCTCTCAAGTTGTATCCATTTACTTACAAGAGTCTCACGGTTATCTTTCTTTATAGCTGAGTAGCTTTCCATTGTATAGAAATGCCGTATCTTCCCTTTCCATTCTGCAGCTGATGGGCAAGCTACCCCTACTGTTTTTTTCTGTTTCCCTGTCACACAAAGCATTGTTCTCTCTCCCCTGACACTCAATCTATGAATTGCATTTTGAGTTAAATGTGTTTGTTGGATAAAGCATATTGATGGATCCTGTCTCCCGATTCACTCTACCTGTGCCTCTTTTCACCAGCAAATTGAAGCCATCTACATTAATGGGCAAGGCCAACATGCACTGGCTCATCTCTGCCATGCTATTTTCCTGCCACTGGCTGTGTACTTTTCCCCTCCATTCTATTATCTGTCCCACTTGCTGATCCTCTCCTGCTGATCCTCCTGGAATCATGGTCTTTCTCATCTCTCTCCAAAATGTCCTTCAGTATTCTCTGTAGGGCTGGTTTGACAGTCATGAACTCCTTCAGTTGTTCTTTGTCATGGAAGTATCTTGTTTCTCCATGGATTTTGAAAGATAGTTTTGCAGGGTACATCAGTCTGGGTTGGAAGTTGTTTTCTTTGAGGACTTGAAATATTTCACTCCAAACTCTTCTTGACTTGATGGTTTGTGTTGAGAAGTCTGTTGTGATTCTGATGGGTTTTCCTTTATAGGTGACCTGTTTCTTTTCTTGAACAACTTTTAATATTCTGTTCTTGTGTTGAATTTCTGGGATCTTGATTATTATATATCTGGGTGTGAATCTACTTTGGTTATGGCTAGCTGGAGCTCTATATGCCTCACTTATCTGAATAGCACATCTTTCTCCCATGTTTGGGAAGTTTTCTACTAGTACTTCTGTAAATAAAATTTTTATGTGTTTTGTGTTGACCCCTGCTTCTTCATTGATACCTATCACTCATAAATTATTTCACTTAGCATCATCTTGCAGTCTTTGAATTGTTATTTCCTGGTTCCTCATTATTTTTAAGAGGTCTTTCCTTTCCCCATCACAAGTTGCACACCTGTCTTCAAGGTCTGAAAGTCTATTTTCAGTTTCTTTCAAGAGATTTTTCCAGCTTTCATTGGAGATTTTAATTTCCTGGATATATCTTTGAATCGTTTTCATGCATTCAAAATCTGTCTTACATTGTTCATTCATGGTTTCCCTCATTTTCCTTTGCTCCTCTATTTTTTATCTATGTCTTCTTTAGAGAAGCATAGCAATTCTTTTATTATGCTTTTCATTTCTTCTTTTACCTGAGATAGTATTTCTGCTCTAATTTCTTTTATAGTCTCATAGAGTTGTCTGTTTACTTCAGTTGCCATCACTGCAGAAATTTCAGGTGTGCGACTCCCGAGCTCTTCCACGTTTTCATCTCCTGGACTTGCTCTGCTTGGGTTGGAGAGCAGGGACTGCCTTTTGTTTCTTCATCTTGACATTTTCCTGGGTTCTTCCAAACAAGTGGGCAATGGGGTTTTGGGAAACTCCCATGTTGGCTACAATTTCTCTGGAGTGTGACTGTTTTGTTTTCCTGGCCAGTGCGGGCTAGAGGCATCCAATGGTGGGTATTGGGTTCTCTGGTGCAGGGTCTGCTTCTGTTTTTCTCAGCCCTTGCTGGTTACCTGGTGCAGAAGTGTCCCAAGGGCTGCTGGAATGCATGCAGAGCAGGGTCTGCTTCTGCTTTCCCTCTGAGCTGGTTACTGGCAAGCAGCATCTCCCTTTGTCCATTGGAATGTGTGCTGAGCAGGGCCTGCCTCTGCATTCCCTCTGAGGTGGTTACCAGAGAGCAGCCTCCCACATGGGCATTATTTAATACTAATGAATCAATAATTCTCTTTATTGTGGCAAATTTATCATACCAATGTTAGATGAGAGTACATTCAAAATCTCTGTGGTATAGTCTTAGCTTTACGGGAAATTGCAGATGATTCTTAAAAATATTAATTTTCTAAAAACATCTTTGCTAGTAAATTATGAACTCTATGTTTCTTTCTCTTTGGTATCTATTAACTGTCTTTACTTAATCAATTTATTTTTGTAGTTCTTAGTATGATACATATGGTAATTTTAAAAATAAACCAGCAATTTAGAGGCATTTTCCGGATCTTACTTAAATATTCTATTTATAAAAGATCCCTAACACAGCGCCAGTGGAGAAAGACCCAGGTCATTGCTACCAGCTGAAGGTGAATGTTCAGCTCCTGCACTTAGTCTTAATTAACACTTAGGAAGAGGAACTTCTCATTATCACTAAGTAGGTTTGGAAGTTCTGGAACTTCCAACAGCAACAGAAGGTCACACCCAGGGGTAGCTGTCCTAGTTACCATAGAGTGTTTGTGGGGTTTCTAACTCTCCACTGTAACTACTCTAACTCAACTTATTGGGAAAAAAAAAAAAAGAGACAAAACACAATGCTTATTACCACCATGTGGGGACTTCTTCACTGGAGACTTCTCCACTGGATGGGAGTAGGGGTGGAGTGTGAGAGGGAAGGAGGGTTGAGGAAGGTGTTTATTATTGCCCAGGAAGAAAGTCCCAACTGCCCACTCTCCACATTCTGACATTACTTCAGCAGAAATAAGGATGAAGGGAGGAGGGACTTGTCATATAAACCTGATGGTTGGGTTGACATCCCTTCTCATGAAGAATTTTTAGGGCACTTTTGCACTTGAATGTGGAAACAAAATAATGCTTTATCTGAAATCTAGTGAGTATGAACATGTCACAGTTTGATTTGGATTTTAAATCTTTCAAGGTATATAGATAGAAGAAAAAGTAGCTCTCTCTTCTGAAACAAGAGGAAAGGCAACTCAATGTGATTGGAGGTGACTCCCAGATGGGGAGAGTATTAGCCTTGCATTGCTTAGTTTGACATTTGTTTGGGCAAGAGACACAAAAATCTGCTGCTGGGCTGTCTGAAGTGATAAGAGAATTACAGTAAACTGGCACATAGGCAGTGGGCAGTTTGGGAACATTATGAGAATTTCACATGGACTGAGTGGTAGCTGAAATTGAGCCATCTGGCTCCATTTGGATCTCTAAACTCAGGATCAAGAAGAACTGGAGTGGGAGGACCACACAGTGTAATAATAAGCATGCATGTCGTGAGACAGTCAGGACTTTCAGGGTTACCATTTAGAAGGCAGCAAAGTGGTTCTTGCAAGAACATTAATACCTTATCTGGTTAAGTAAGGAGAAATTTCAGATATGTCTCCCTCTTTTCAGGTACAACTCCACAGATGTGCTGGGCTAGGAGAGATGAGTGGAAAAGAGAATCACTGTCATGGCATAGACAGGATCTCTGCTTAGGCTTGCACCTCACAAGAAGAGGCAAGGGGTCAGTCAGAAGATGGGAGTGAGTCAGAGTGCAGTAAAGAAATGACTTTTAAATTGAGTAAGCTTTGAAGATTTAAAATGCACCAAGTCTAATAACCACCATGAATGGGTTAGATATTTAAGCTACAACATGATCCAAATTTTAATAACTATGAGTGAATAGAAAGTTGTGGAAATTTCCATGACAGGAAGTCATGAATAGATAGGAATGTGAAATTCAACAAAGCAGTGATTAGAAAGAAAAAAAAAAGAATAAAGTCATTTCACATCTGAGCCATACCAAATTGAGCCTCTGATAAGCTAGTTACTGAATAAAAGATACTTAAGACCTAGACAGTATTTCTTATTTATCATTGAGTTTGTGACTGCATGACTGCTGGCTGTGATACAAAGAATGCATGAATATATCAATTGTTATTTATTAGCATATAAAAAGTAACTTTTCATGGCCAATGAGGACCATTGAATATAATGCTTTTAGTTCTTATCTATCTTGTTGATAAAGCCCACTAGAACATGATTCCCAGGTTTGACTGCCATTCTCCTTGACATTTTCATACCTGCTTTTCTCTCCCATTTGCCTGCCTTTGAAAGAGTGTGAGCACTAGCTAGTAGATCAACTTAATAGCTGGGACATCTGGTACAACTTGACAGACAGATTGTCTGCCTGCTTAGACCCTCTGTGTGAGCAAAAAACTATACAAACTTAGTTTTTCCAAAGTGAAGTCAACCTGATAAAAACCCTACAACAAAAACAATACTACAATACTAGCTTTTCCCCAGCACTTATTCAATGTCAGAGAGGGAAAGAAAAAGAAATTAGCATTGGCATGACATGTCTGAAATTTAAAAATTTTGCAAGCATAAAATTAGCAAAACCATTACAAAGAATATCTTTGCGCCTCTTATTCTTATTTACCTATTGTTAATAATTTACCCCATAACTGTATATACATGTTGAATTTTTCTTAGCAGTTTGAAAGTAATTGCACATATGATAGTTTTTTGCTGTTAATATTTCAATGAGTCTTTTGTAAGAATAGGGATATTCTATTGCATACTGCCAGTAAAATTGACACACTCATAAATTTACAATGATATAGCACTTCTATCTGAACTACCATCTATGTTTCCCTTTAGTCACTTGTTCTAGTAATTTCTCTTAACATTTGCCAAAAAGTAAAGTCTTTTGGCAAGTAAGTTTCACTAAGGTATAGATCCTCTGAACAAACACATATAAGAAATTGGATGAAATTATTTGTTCTTAATATATCTGTATGCCAAAAGTAATTGACAGTGACAAGGTATGTCATCTGCTACTTAAGCATTTTCATAAATCTGATAGCTTTGAGAAGATGACAAAACTCAAGCAAATAATAAAGCATAAGAATTATTTTACAAAACCTTTTCTGATCAACTTATTTTCTGAGAGGTCTTCTTATCAATAAGGTAATTATGAAAGTTTCTGGTCATATCTATTCATGCAAAGAATCCAAATAGAACCTGAATTTTAGTTCAATACAGGGAACAGGACTGGTTTGTAAATCCGAGAGAATAAGGGGTCAATTCAAGGTGATTTTCTTCATCACTTGATCTAATAATGTTTTTATAGCATTTTTGAAAGACTATATACACTGTGGGAGCATATGATAGTCACATGTTAGGTTATGGCACCAGGATTCTACTGTAGCGATCACATCTCTGAAGTGCACAGGGGGGACTGAGATAGGAATAGTCACATGTTCTCTTCATATGTGGCCATACGTCTTAATATGACTTTCAGCTCATTCCATTAACAAAAGGGGACACATTTCATTCTTTTATTCAGACCAGTGGATTGCTGTTAGCAAATGAGATTTAAACAAAGGTGTGATATGTGCTTATATGTTTGTTTACTCTCCCTTTTTCTTCCTTGGAAACCAGACGACATCATGTGCTAGTTTCTCAGGGCTGTCATAACAAAGTGCCACAAACCAAGTAGATAAAAACAGCAGAAATGTATTCACAGACTTCTAAGGGCTTGAGGATGAAGTTGTGGTCAGCAGGCTGGCTGCCTTCCATGAATCATGACAAGAAATCTGTTCTTCACAATTTCCTTGGTTCTGGTGGCTCCAAGCATTTTGAGAGTGTCCTTGACTTGTAGTTGCATCACTCTCATTTTTACATCCTCTTCTCACTCTTGTTCTCTGTAGATTTTCTCCACTTTTTATGAGGATACCAGTCACTGAATTTTGGAACTACCCTAATGCAGTATAACTTCATTTTAACTAATTGCAAAAGTAAAGAACATGCTATCAAAATAAAGTCCATTCTGAGTGACCAGGTGAACAAGAAATGGAAAGATGATGACATTATTCTAACCAGTGCACACCAAGTGAAGAAGACTGGAATAATTTACTGAAAGATGGAATACCATGCAGAAAAACCATGTGTGCTAAGAGCTGCCTCTCATAGGTCAAGCATCACATTTGTATGTGAAGTCATCCTAGAAGAGTCATTTAACCACCAACCACTTCTCCAGGTAAGCAAAGGTACATAAGAAGAAATATTCATCCATCTAAAAAGTGAATTAAAAATGACTATTGTTTTTAAAGCCATTTTATTTTGACTACTTTATTCTTCATAGCAAAAGCAGATGTAGCTATCTTCAGTGTGTTGGGACTAGCTTTGATATCAAGTCTGCATAAACTATAGACAGAATACAGGTACAGTATAGTTCTCTTTGCAAATTCATGAGCATTCTTTTTGTAGAGCTCATATGAATAAATGAACCTAATGAAAACTAGTGCTGAAGATCTAGTAGTAATGCCAATTACCATTCAAGAGAACTACATATAGGGGCAAAGTATACACAGAAGCAATACCTGAGATCATCACATAACTTTCAGCATTGTCTAGGTTGACATTTGTAATGTATAATCCTTTAAATTTAGTTCCACTGAAGCTCTTGACTACATGATGGTCCTGGGCAGAGAATTATTGTATAATCTTTGCCCCCAAACTCTGAAAGTCAGAATAATTTTGACCCTAGAAGTTAATCCAGGGGTGCAACTTACTTTCCTTCAGTTTTTAACTCCTACAGATGAATTGTGAAGACTGAGGTGAAAGTATAAGAACATAGACATAGGGTTAATTATGATGGTGTTACATTTTATGGGACAAGATCAAGTTTCCCTCAAGAATTTCTAAAGTAAGAATTTCTAATGACCCAACATTCTTCTTCAAGTAATAATATACTAGATAACAAGACAAAGTAAACAAACAAAAACCATAACGAATTTTAATTATTTTTGTTGATATAGAATGTTTGTATTTATTTAAGGGGTAATGTATCATAACTTGATACAAGTCTATAATGTGCAATGAATAAATTTGGATGATCAGATAATCTCAAATATTACCAGTCTATATGTTGGAAAACTTCAAATTTATGTAGTTATTTTGAAATGTGTAATTAATTGTTGTAGACTACAGATATATTTTTGCTATTTAGCATTTGAACTACCTCCCCAAACTATGCTGTGGCATGCATTATCCACCATATCACTGTCTTCCTTTCCTTACTTCCTAGCCTCCAATGATTTCTATTCTGCTCTACTTTCTTGTAATCAGCTCTGTGGCTTTCCCAAATGAGTAAAAATGAGTAGCATTTTTCTGTTTGTGCTTGTTTCACTTAGCATGATATCTCCAAATTCCATACACATTGACATAAATGCCAGAATTTAACTCTTTTTTATTTCTGAATAATATTCTACTTTGAGATTTGATCAGCTTTTTTGAAGAAAACAAAGGACATTAAGGTAGCCATTGTTGATTTCTTACTGTCTGATTTGAAGGGTAGCCATTATTAATTTCCTGTCATTATATTTTGAGGACCTGTATTGCTTGCATTGTTCTGTTCTGATCTGCTTTGTTGTTTACTCTGTTTTGTTTTGTTTTTATTCTCTTTAAAATAAAAAAAATAATATTCTATTTCATATATTGACCATAATATTTTATAGGTTGATGGATATTTTGGTGGTTCTGTATCTTGGCTATTAAGAATAGTACTGCAATGCATGAAAGGAAGCAGCATCCAGTATCTATTTTATATGTTGATTTAATTTCCTTTGATGAATGCCAGTGGTATGATTGTTAAATCATAGGAAAATTCTATTTTCAGTTTTTTGAAAAATCTCTCACTATTGTGGTAATGGTTGTACTAACTTACATTTCCAGCTATATCCTATAAGAGTTTCTCTTTCTCTGCATCTGTGCCAGCATGTTAAACTTTTATCTTTCTTTACACTCTTACCTTATACAAAAATCAGCTCAGAATGAATCAATGTACTATGTGTAAGACACCAAACTATGAAATTTTTAAAAGAAAATATAAAGAAACACTTCAAGACATTGAGGTAGGCAGTTTTCTTAAATATATAACTCCAAAAGCACAAGTAAATAAAGGAAAACTAGACAACTTGAATTACTTCAAAACAAGAATCTTCTGTACAGCTGAAGAAATAAACAGAGTCAAGAGAAAATCCACAGAATGGTGGAAAATTTCTGAATGTATTAGACAAAGGATTACTATCCAACATACATGAGAAGTGGAATTCAAAGTGAAAAATAAATAAATAAATGAATAAATAAATAAACTTACTTAAAGATAGGCAAAGGAACTGAATAGACATTTCAGAAAAGAAGACATACAAAGCTAGTGAAAAATACTAACGTAACCAATCGTAGAAGAGAGGCAAATCTAAATATAATGAGACATCATCTCATCTCAGTTAAAACAGCTATTAGGGGCAATTTTACCTTGAATAATGACTTACCTTTATTCTTTTAAATTAGATAAAGGGATTGTCATAAGGTCATGAGCACGCAAGGACTAAGGACAACCTCAGTAATGTCATGTTCAAAATGTAATTTATGGCCTGTAGTGGAACGAAGGAAACATTCCCAGCATGTGTCTTTGTCTTTCTCCTACCCCCTGGAACGTTTCTTCAGTTCTTTCGGAACACACTTTGCAGTATTTCACTCGCATCTTCAAAATAAAAATAGATTTCTAAGGGTGATTTACTTCTCAAAATATTATTAATAAATTTGAGAAGTCTGAAAAAAAAAAAATATATATATATATATATATATATATATATATATATGTTCTTCTGGGTAATTATAGCCTCGAGGCATAGGAAAAGAAATAATGAAAGAGTGATAAAGAAAAAGTAACTTAGATAACTGAGCACAAATATTAGGATGCCATCCATCTGTCTGCATGGTTTTGAAGCATCCCTGACAGGTGGCAGATACACAGAACGATGACCTCTTGAGGGCCCTTCCCAGACCTGTGAAAAAATGAAATTGAGAGAAGGCAAAATTAATACAGTAATTAATTCTTCCTCTCATTGTGTCCCCTTAATTTTTCTCCCAAGATATTTAAAATAATTATATTACAAGGGAGAGCAAAGGGTTTTTAGAATAATTGTCTCTGTATCTTGATTGGCTGTTCTTCAATATAAGAAAGAAAAAAATCCTTGTTCTAGAAAGAATGTAATTAGGAGAGAGGTTATTAGAGTAATTAATTCATTGCTGTGATTGTTTCTTGTTCCTTAGCACAAATGTGGGAAGAAAGATGTTAAAAAATGACTTCACTGAATTTTTGTTACTGAAATGCATTATGTTAAGATACTTTGAAAACTGACTATAAAAGGGAAAAACATTTGGGGTTGGGACAGCTCAGCATCAAGGAGCCTGCCTGGCAAGCACAAAGTCCTGAGTGTAATTCCTGATTCAAAAAATTTTAAAAAAGAAAAAACAGAAAAGTTTATAAATTTCTGCAGTTTAATTTCTATTATAAAATAGAAAAAACTCCTGTTTATATTATAACCTGCATCTTCAGATGAATTCTCATGTTTGATGTTTCTTAAATGCTTAAATTAAAGCTAATCAAATGTTGCAAATGAATTGTGCCCTAACCTTTTCAAATATAAAATTTTACTTCAGAAGTGCAGACATTGCTAGAGGCAAATGTGATTCAAGGTGTCACTAAATTGTAGAAGAAATGAGATCCTCATCTTTAGGTTCATGAATTCTATTTCCTCAGTAGAGCAAATCTGTAACATGTTATGAATATATATATATATATATA